>APFE030001863.1:147679-183208 GCA_000404065.3 Pinus taeda | reverse complement strand
TGTCTTTAATTAGTTTTTACTGCCCAGATCCACTGGTTATCTGTCAGAGATCTTCACCTGAACTTGTTTCGTTAGCGTCAAGAGTTTTAGTGAAATTCATAGAAGTTCTAGCCCTAGGGTTTGATTTTTGCATTGGTCATGTAGTGACTTTGACTTTAGAAGTTGTGAAACCTTGGATGTCTCTGGTTTTGTCAGTATTCTTAGAGTCGGACCTGTCGTAAAATCTACCTGTGTGAGCAACCTACCTTTGTGTTGTCTCTTTGCGGAATTTCGAAGTAGCTTATCGATTGAAGTTGTGAATTTCATTCTTAAGAAAAGAACAAAAGAGATTTATTTTTGTTTTTGACTGGTTTTTGATTCTGCATGAACTGGTCCTTGGTTTGATTGTTACCGAGTAAAACAACCTGGAATCATCTTAGTAGGCTTTTGCCTCTCTAGATTTACTTTTAGGTAAATTTCCTTTTGATTTGCTTTTGAGTGAGTTTTTTCATAGATTCTTATAAATTTTGAAATTGCTTTTGTTAAAATAGTTTTATATGCTTTGTTAAATAGGGAAAATACAAAATCATCTCCTTTGCAAAGTTTGTTTTAAGTAGCATTTGAAGTCTTTGAAAGAGAAAGGAATTTTCGTGCAAGTAATGAGTGGTCATGTGTTGTATGCATGGAAAAGATAAAGAGGTTGTTTCTTTGATTGTCTATTAAGAAAGTTGCTTTTATCAAAAGTTTGCATTCTCCAACTCTCTTAGCTAGAGAATTCATTGAAAAAGAAAAGTAGTGTAAATAATCCTAGGTGCATCTTTTTAGTGGATTTGAGTCGAGTCTACACACCATCAATTTCATCTCCACTACCTTTTGTCTTAAAGAAAAGCCATAAAATTAACGCTTAAAGTAAAATCAACTTAGTAACTTTTCTTTTACTAGGGCTCTGAAGCACCAATATAGATCAAGCTAGTGTCTTGGAGTAGGAGAGTAATTAACTCTCCAAGACTACAAAACCAAACAAGTCGCTTATCTTGTGATAGGATAAATCCAGCTGTTGCATTTATACTCTGGGAAAGCTCCTCTTAAAGGAGAAGCACGAGCTCGTGTCCGAACCAGTGAGGGGATCAATCCTCCCTCGTTGGGAACGACGCCAGACACACACGTATTACAAACGGTAAACCTTAGATTATTGTTGAGGAGCCAGGGGTCACTTATCGGTAAACCTTGGATTGTTGTCAAGGAGCCGGTAAGGGGATTGAGCCTGATACTCTGCCCTTGCGTGGTGTCGGAGTGTAGACTGTTCCCCTAGGTGTATTTGTTGCTGTTGGTGACCTTAGTGACCATTATCTTAGGATTCTACCCAAGGTGACAGTGGAGGGAAGATCCCACTGTACCTGGAGCAGACGTTGGCTAGACTCACTTGGATTTTCTGGGGTGTTCACTTCACTTGAGATAGTTAAAGTGGAGGAACTTGGTCCAGTCTATTCATTAAGCAGGTTGCCAGGGTAACTGTTCCACCCGCCATTTCTGTACTGAATCCTGCGAGGTTGGATTTCATCACCAACTAGTGTTTTTGGTCCGGAAGCTTACTGTTTGTGTTTGGTTTGACGCCCTAGATTCTTTAGGCATATGTTTCAAATTTGATTGGTTCTTTAGTGACTTTAGGTGGTTTTCTTTGAGATTTCATTTTGTTTTCATGTGTAGTAGTTAAAAGTTTTTAGCTGTGGCTGAATCACCGAGACGCTCCCGTAGACTTCGGGGCGAGTCTCCTGAAGTTGTTACTCTGGCTGATTTGTTGAGGCAATCCCGTAGATTGCGGGGTGAACCTCCCGAAGAGGTCCGGGCTCATTACGAAGGTTTGAAAATCCTTGTAACTTCTCCTAGTGGTAGTAGAGTAAGTCCACCTGAAGAAGGAGAGTCTTCGTTGGTAGTCCATCTAGATTACCAAAATCTAGAAACAGGTTATAATCCTGAAGCTGTTGCGGTTTCCGAGCTTACTGGTAGTGTTTCATCTACCAGTGATATAGGCGAAGAACCTCAAATATCTGAACCTGTTACTCCGACTTCTAGTGTTCCTGGTTCACCTAGGGTAGAACGAGTCATCACCGAAAATCTTCCTTCTGGTTTGATTGCTATTGAAGAGCTTGCTCCAGAAGAAGACCTAGGTGCTTCTTACCTTGAAGAAGATCTACCTGCTCTCGATCTAAGAGAGCGTGAGTCTATATTTTACAGTCCTCCTAGAAGTACTACTTGGTATCTTTCGTTAACAAATTTTTTAGACAACTCAGTGTCAAGTTTTTCTCCACCTCGTTTTCCTTTTCCACCCAGAGGTTTTACTACTCCTGTATATATGTCTAGTCCGTCATCTCTGGAAGCCTATTTATACGGTGGTCTGTCTGTTCCTGCTGGGTATCAGTCCATTTCTGGTACTTTTTCAGGAGCATCTCCTTGTCCTTTCGAATAGAAGTTATTATCTGGAAGTAGTGGTAATAGTCAGTTGAGTGCAGAAGAAATTCTGATGATGTTAGGTCAACCTCAAGGCAGTCATTTACTGCCTGGGGGAAAACCTCAAGGTACTCCATATGCACCTAGGGGGCAACCTCAAGGTACTCAATATCTGCCTGTGGGGCAACCTCAGGGTACTCAATTTGCACCTGGGGGGCAACCTCAAGGACAGTACGTCCCTACGGGACAGTACATTCCTCAAGGTCAACCCCAGGTCCAATATGTGCCCCAGGGTCAACCCCAGTACCAGTACGTACCCCAAGGTCAACCTTCATATCAGTATGCACCCCAGAATCAATATTCTTACGTACCTCAAGGTCAACAACCCCAGTATCAGTATATGCCTCCGGGTTATCAACCCCAAGGCCAGTATCAACCGCAAGGTTATCAACCGCCTTCAGGTCAACCGTATTATCAATCTTACCCTAAACCTGGTTATGGACCTCCATATCCTCAAGGTCAATACCCTGGAATGAATTTGGTGTGGGATCATTCTCAAAATCTACAGATGTTGCAACTGAATGTGCAGTCGTCCTCCCAACCTGGACAGGCCGCTCGTCCATCTCAGCAACCCGTCCAGTCTACGGCTTCAACTTCTGCATCTTCTGTAGTCTCTCAGGCTGGACCTAGTACACCTCGTACTCCGCCTCAAACGTCTGTTGCGGCTACTACAACATCTTCTCCATCTACCCCATCTTCTTCTGGAGTATTAACAGCTCCAGTTTCTATTGTTCCTGCCTCTGTTCCTCAGACCTCTTTACCTCAGTCTGGATCTACGGTCCAGACTTCGGTCCAGATGCCTGTAGGAAGTACAGTTGTTACTTTCAACCTCAATTTGTTCAACCTCTGTACAGGGACAGTACCAACCTCAATATGGTCTTGTCTGCTCAGCAACCAACCTACAATATCAACCGTATCTGGTACACTTATCAACAACCTCAACAACTCCCAGTACGGTTCGGTTATCCTAGTTTTTTCGGGAGGATACAATATCGCGAACGCGATTCTGTTCAAGTTATCCTGGATATCCTCCTCCTGGGGCTGGGTAGTGACGCCAAGTTTTTAGAGTATCTGAATCGGCGTTGCTTTTATCGTGCTTTGGATTTACCAACTTGAGCGCTAACGAATGATCCAATCAATTATCTTCCGATTGGCGCCAATGCGATTAAGTGCCAGTGACATACCCAAGTTCGAAGGTAGTCTGGAGAGGACCCGTCAAATCACGTGATGACTTACCACCTCTGGTGTGCATCAAATTCTATCTTGGATGATTCGATCCGCTTACGTCTTTTCCAGCGTACACTCATTGGTCTCGCGGCCAAGTGGTATGTTGAGTTACCACGTGCCTCTTTTTACAATTTTAGCCAGTTAGCCACATCGTTCTTAACTCATTTTTAGTTGCCGGTCAGATATGATAACGACACGGAGTTACTAACTTCATAAAACAATCGACGTCCACCTATATTTCCGATCATATTCATGAGTGGAGACGTCGACGAAGGTTAGTGAAAGTTTTTATCTCGGACCAAATCTTAGCTGAATGGTTTGTTAAATCATTATTATCGAAGATTACTGAAGATGTAGCCAAGGCTAGTGTAGTTACTGAGGAGAAAGTCATTGCTCAAGTGCAGTACCTTGATTTGGTTGACACTCACTCGGGTACTTTACACGAGAAGATCCCAGATCTTCCAAGTTCAAATAAAATTGTTGCTGCCCCTTTGGGATCTCATGCTGCTCATGGTATGACCGGTACGGTGAACACAAAGAGAAAGAAGAAATATTCAAAGAATTATTCTCCCATAATCACCCTACCTGATTCCCCGACAGGTGAGTCTTCTCCTGAAATTTCAGCCGATATTCACACCGTAGAGACATCTACGGTCAAATCAAAAAATGGTGGAAAGAACAAGGGTAAGACGAAGAATAAAGCAGACAAGGCTCCAAAGGAGAAATCAGAAAAGTTGGAAACCAACAACGAAAAGTGCAAACCTAAGTATCCTTGTCTTATTTGTGAAGAAGATCATTATACAAGAGATTGCCCTCATCGGGCTGAGGTTGTGAAAATAGTCAAAGGTTCCGAAACTCTTGCTGTTTTGAAATATCTATTTGTTCTTCCTCGAGTACCAGTGAAGCACCCATTTTTATGATGTCTCATGTGAGGATTGCGACTCGATTGCAAGATTATGGTAGTAAGAATCCTGTTGATGGTAAGGAAGCAGAATAATCTCACTCTAATCCATCAACCTGAGCTCCTGGTCCTAACCCACTACAGATCGAGAAACCTAACCCTGACTTAGTAATCAAACCACTCGCCAAGGGTATACTTCGAAAGTCTAGCTTTCAATCCACATGCGAGAGCAGCTCAGAATTATAACATCGTTGAGGATTTAGCTGTTTCACCCTCATCGATGTCAGCTCTGGAAGTGCTCCAATCATGCCCAGCACAAAGGAAATTACTTTTGTCGGCTATCGGAGCTGTTGATCTTCAGGATCCGAACCTAATAATCTTTGATCTAGAAAATAGTACACTGCGTTTACCTCATCAGATGGCTTTCCAGATTCCAGTGATAGTCAAAAACAGGCCTCTTCATAGGACTGTAATTGATGAGGGAGCTTCCACGTGTATTATGTCGATTCAGTGTTGGAGATCGCTTGGTTCTCCTTCACTGAACCAATCCCCCACCATCCTTAAGGCCTTTGATGGCTGTGAGTTCCGTCCGTTTGGTATTTTAGAAGATTTGCCTATAGAGGTTGAAGGAAAAACCATTAGTCTAGATGTGGAGGTGGTTGATGCCCCTCTAGACTACAACCTTCTTTTGGGTTGAAGTTTGCCATATGCTATGACAACGATCGTGTCATCGGTCTTCAGAGTCATAAAGTTTCCATATAATGGCAGGATCGTGACAATAGACCAGTTGGCTTACTTTGCATCTGACCCTGCCTCTTCAGAGAGTATCCAACATGTCGGTAAAACGACCATCCCTTAGAGGGACGTTGGCGTAGGTTTAGTTAAAGATTCTGGTTTACTGGGAACTTTTCCTTTTCCTCCAATCAACGCATTGTCTTCATTTACATCTATTCATATGATTACATCAGACACCATTATTTACGACGATCCTTGGATTGTCCCTTCCGAATCTAAGATAGACTCATTTGGTAATGCTATGCCTTTGAGTCCATATGAAAATGCTTATGAAGCTGTAGTGTCTTTTACCAACCCGCTTTCAACCGAAATCGACCAAATGAATGTGGTCCATGAGGAGTCACTTTTCGCATCACCCTCCGAGTTAATAACGTTTCCCGAAGTTGTCTCATCTGACGAACACCTTTGTGAAATCCTATGTGTAGACGATTTACCATGGGAAGATCTTCATCACAGATCTTCGTTCTTACCTGAGGATGATCATTTCAAAAATGATTTCTCATCCATATTTACCACTAAACATGTCAAAGACGCTCAGAGTCCAACGAAACATCCTGATTCAGAGCTGAATTTAGGGAATATTTCTCGCACTATTCCCATTGACATTTCAGTGAAGCCCGGAATTGTTGAGAACATTCATATAGGTACCTCATGTTGGCATTATGGTTCTAGTATGATTATATGTTTTAGATGTTGTACTTGATGGCAACACCCATGGCATGGCTCTCATTTTTGATGAAAATAAAGAAGTACGCAGGAGAACAATTCAAGAGGTGCGTACCCGCAGGTATACCATGCAGGGACCGCATCCAAATACGCGGGTTACCCATTCATGGGGTGCGTACCCCAGTGCACACACTTCAAGGCAGTAAAGTGCCCACACGTGGGGTTTCTCATGGTATTTAGCCGACGGTATTGTGTTATCATGGTTTTGGCTCGTGGTATTGTTTATTTTATTATTATTATTGAGCTCCATGATCCTTGATTTGAGGAAGAGCTTGCCTATATAAAGCTAAGGAAATCATTTGGCTTGGGCATCTTTTGAGCATTGAATATCTTAAGATCTGATCTATTGGGTTCTCGATTTAAAATGCTTGATCTATAGAAGAGAAGTTGAAAGCGAATCTGTGAAGGGTGATTTCTCGAGGGCAAGATCAGATCTGAGTATCTGACTGTATTTTGGCCCTAATCAGAAGTGCGCAGGTGATCAACAGTGGCAGTGCGTGGGTACGCAGAGGCAACAAAGGGTCAGTGCGTGGGTACGCAGAAGAGACGAAGGTGCAGCACGTGGGTATGCAGAGGCGACAAAGGTTAAGTGCGTGGGTGCGCAGCGCGTCAGTGCTTCAGGTGCGTGCTTGCTGTTTGAGTACGCGGCGCGACAATATTTTTGGGTGCGTACCTGCGGTGACAGTACGCGGCGCGTTAGTCCTTCTGAGTGCGTGCCTACCTTGCAGTACGCGACGTGATATTACATTTGCGTGCGTACTGTATGCAGATCAGGGAAAGGAGAAGTGCGTGGCCACGCAGTACAGCAGAAGTAACTCTGCAGGTATACGCAGAGAAGCAGAGGGTGAAATGCATAGCGACGCAGGCCAGTAAGAAGAAAACTGCGTATCTGTGTTAAGATCTTCTGTTGGTTGAATTTTTCTTGTTGATAAGGTGTTCCGGGTTCAGTTCTGTTATTGTTGATCTGGTTATTGCAGCTGACTGTATAATATACATGCACTTGATGATCATTTGATGTATATGGATCCAGTTTGAAAATTTATGAAAAGTGGTCCTTGAAAAGAAGTAGGGGGTTGTAGCTCCCTTCCAGGAGAGACTGGAAAACGAGAGAGAGTTGTATCTCTCTGTAGGTTGCAGCCTGCGTACTGGTAAAGGACTGCACCAGTACAAGACCATTGTAAAAGGAGTTTCTAATTTGAAAGAAGATAGAGACATATTGCAGCAGGTGGTTTTCACCCACATTGGGTTTCCACCTTATATCTGGTGTTCTTTGATGTGACTGTCTGCTTTTCTTATTCATGCTCATTATTTATGGTATTGGTATGCAAATATAATCCAAAGTATAAATAAGAAATATTTGGTAAAAGAATAAGATAATATTGATTCACCCCCCCCCTCTCAGTATTATTGTCAACACTGGGTAGGTCTTTTGTTTCAAGAGTGTACATAGTATGTGCAGGTGATGGAAATTGTTGTATCTACAGAAAGTAATGCTTTAAGATAACTTATTGATTTCAATACAAGAGTAAATGGATCAAACCATAAACTACCAAACTTTTAACCTCAAAGAAATTAAACTATTCAAGCATCAAAACTCAATCTTAATAAAAAATCTCTAATTGAAATTATAGGCCATAAGCACATCAATCGAGTGCACTGTAGCGGTAACAGAGCTCTTTTAGTTGAATAGAAACTTCTGCATAACAGTAATACACTTGATCTAACCAATAATACTCTGGCTCTCAATTAACAAGAAATAACTCTTATCTAATAATTGAATCAATCTACGACATAAATAAATGAAACCAATCAATAGTAATAAGAAATAATGTGCGGAATGCGCAAACTCAACAACGGTGATTTATATATCAAGTAGATCAATCGTAAAACTATAAAACAAAGTAATTAGACTTGCGGTAAAAAGGTAAAAGTATAACATAGGGAAAAGTAGTGAAATCCACTAGTGACCGGCCCTAAGAAACTAGTGATTACTACCTAGTTACTCTAAATATCGCGAGCAAATAGAAACACAAATTATATATTACTCATTAACTCCAAATGTCATTACAGTAACAATGTGTTCTTCAAAATAACACTCTGTCTCTTAAAATTACAGCCGAAGTAAAAAGGAAAAAGTGCTCTATTCTATTCATTTTTCCCCTCTTATAGTCAAAGAGGAAAAGAGATAATTGTGATTCCTCAGTATCAGGAGATCTTGAGGAATTCGTGACCAAATGCTATTATCAAAACAATATTTCATCCTACGTTGATCCTTTTGATTCACTTCTCAACTGACCGCATAAGACACACTCTTTTCTCCTTGTTTAGCCTTTTCTATTCAATATATTGAACAACAATTGTCCCATTCATAAATCTCTACATAAAAAGTAACGAAGGTTAGTTTTGACAGCCGAATCATATCAAAAGCAGTTTCGTTCACTTTCTATCGAAATTCTATCAAAACCTTATTACATCATGGCAAAAATTCATAAAAAGGAGGAAAAAGATAATGTAATCAAAGGTAAATTCATACCTATTGCATGACCCAACATACTCCCATGCTTACCTTGTTTCATGTCCTCATGAAAATAAGTAGTTAATATGTAATGTAGTTAAAGAGTAAGCAAGAAATACTTCTTCCTAACCATGCTTTTGTATTAAATTTTCAAAGGCTATCCCTTCATGACCATCAAGAAGCTCGCAATCACAACATTATCCCTCCGGAGGGTACCAAATAACAGGGCTCTTAAATGGACATCCTAGCCAATGTGGTCCTTCCTTCAAGATAATATTACTGTACATTACAAAACGGCCTACAACAACTTTAAAATTCTTGCAGCCAAACGGTTCTCTGTTCTTAACACTATTGGTGGAGACTATCCATTTCTATTTGGATGTAAGTAAGGACCTTTCCTGTATGGATAAGAAATACACCCTCCCCACTTGCACAATTTCTTTATCTCTAGGCCCCAGACTCTTAATTAATCCCTCTTGTTTCATGAACCTCTTGTGTTAACAAAAAGATGCAAGGGTTGAGTAGGCTCACCCCTTATCCACAAATCCAGCACATGTTCTCTCCTTTGAAAGGTGTTATAAGCCCTGGACCACTTAAGTTCGTTCATAGCAAAGGAAATGAAGGCTTGAAACTGAATGTCCCCAATAAGAGATCTAGGATTGTTATCCACCTCCCCGTCTAATAAACAATTATGCAAATAATGTTCACAGAGAAGAAGTTGGACTATCCATGTTCCTTACAACATTTTATGAATTCTTCAGTTGTCTTCAATTCAACTGACTTACCGGCCCTAACGGCTTTAATCTTTAATAGTAAATATCTTTCCAACAAAAACAAAGAATATTTTATAGCAGGATATCTACAAGATAAGACATCATAATATAAAGAGAAAATAGAATCAATCTGACCCTCAAGCTTATCTAGCTTGGCTTTCACTTTCTTCAGCTTTTCTTCCTGTTGTCTTGACTTAGCAAAAGTTTCATCCTTAGTTATGGTCAAATCATTGAATTGCTTTTTGCAGCTCTTGGTAGAGTTGCAAAGGAACCATCTCCTTCTTACATTGCGCTAAAGAAAGTTGGGCTTGTACCAGCTCCTACTGTAACTCTAGAAGAATAGGATCACTGCTTGATGGAGCATTATTGAATATTTCTTTTGTCTGGGTGCTTCTGTTGTGAGATGACAAACCCTCAGTATAAATAGCTATATCTATCAAATCTATATGAAATCTTGTTAGTATGGCTACCGTCTAAGTAGAAATGAATTCAGTCTAGGCTCCTATTGCCTTACCTTCACATACTTTTGTCTGTGGGGCCACGGTGACTAACTCAGGAATAGTGCTCGGAGCTTCCCCATTTGTAGCTTCTTTTAATTTCCAACGCAGCCGCATAACCTTCTTCTGAAGCTTCTAGTATTTCTTCTTTAGCTTTCTTAACTTTATTTCAGCTACTTGCTTCTTCTGAGAAGCATCTTCTGTAGGAACAGGTTTATTAATACCCTTTGTGTCTGAGGGATCTTGGTGCTCGTCTTGGCTATGTTCCACTATAACCGTGTCACTTGATTGGTTATTAGATTCATGAATTATTTTTGTGTCCAATTCCTCGGCCTCGTCTGCAGCTTCTGGGGAAGGAAAAATTTCCGTGTGACCAGAATCCTCTATGGATTAAGACTTATTCAGGCTCTGGTCGAGTAATCCTTCAGGTTGTATATATGCGTTCAAATTTGCAAGAACCTGATCCATCTCGTCCTCAAATTCCTACAAGAAGTCATCTTAGGGACTCATAGGTGGTGTTTTGGAAGGCCTTGCTTCATTTTTTGGTTCACCATCATCCTGACAAAATTATTGTGCTTCCCCTTGTTCAGGGTCAGAATCATGTTCTTCCTCCTGTTTTGGTTCAGAATTGCGTTCTTCCTCTTGCTCTAATTCAGAATTGTGTTCTTCCTCCTGTTCAGGTTCAGAGTCATGTACAACAATTGGATTAGATGGCTCTGCCAGGAACTTGGCACCACCCTGAGGATCTACAAAAGTCCTCTGAAATGGATTCAACCTCACAGAATGCCTACGATTATCAGGTCTTGTTACTATATGAGCAGTTATTTTCCTCTTCGGAACAGGGTTCTGGTGTTCAATTCCCATGGTTCTAGAATTTTGGACTACAGGGTCTGGCCTATTCTCTGGTGGAGCTATAAAATTATCCCAAGTTAAATCTTGTTGAGCAAGACTGTGACTAACAATCAGTCTGATCAACCCATGATGACTGACTATAGTGTCAGGATGTTTAGCCCACCTTACTCTATCATCTATATCATGTAACAATGAATTTAAGAAAAATGGCAAATTGACACTAATCTTTTGCTTTAAAATGACTAAAAGTTTAAGTTGTCATGGTTTAACCACATCCTGTCGACCATCACAGGTAATGTACTGTTTGAAAACACTCGCTAATTCGCACCATGGTTCTCTCAGAGAGGACGGTTGAATGCCCTTTCCTTTTTGGGTTAGCTCTTCACCTGCTTCTTTGAAAATCTCCATTGCATCATGCAACATTACATGCCTTTGCAGGCATGCTACTCCTCATACTGACAGCCCAGAAACCTTAGCTATCACAACTTTCGATACTTTTATTCTTACACCTTTTACTATGGACTGCCCATTCTGTAAGTGCTGTAAAAATTCGAGAGTGATTTCACTACTAGAGGCCTGAAGCCTAGTGAAATATGAAATCCATCCTGCGTGTACCAGAATTTCCCTGGCTCTGTCAGAAATTCCCAACATCGAGGGTTCTCAGCGAACCGATTTTCCACCCATAATGCTCGAATTATTTCAATATGTGCTCAACAAGTTTCAAATATTAACACAACAAAAATGCACCACATAACAACAATTTATTTGGTAAGATAGAACAAAAAGTAGTCATAACAACTAAATTCCATAATGTGAGGAGGAATTTCCATGATAATTAATGATATTAACTCTAAGACTATCATACTACCACATGCCATTTGACCATGGGATATCATAGCAATAAATCTAAAACATATCAAGTCCAGTAAGCGAAATAAATACAACGCATGCAAAGTTGTAATGGGAACCATCCCCCTCCATAAAAAGAGAGGTCGCCCATGACCAAGTAGATAGGGAAAGGGCTATTCTGATGACAAGGCAAGGGGAAGAACATTACAACATTAAATGAAACAAAGTACACATATAATGATAGGATGACAAGGGTTATGGTTATAATGAGAGAGGAGTGTGTAAAGATAGTTATGAATAAAAGATAAGACGCTTGGATTGATGATACGTTATGCGAGAAAGAAAAGGACAACAATGTGCCTAAAAGATGCTCTGCTAATGGTATCCTAGCCAAGAATGATGCAATTGATTGGAAAAAAATATCTCATGCATAAAGGTTCAAAAGGGGAAAAATTAAGGAAATAAATTCTTCAATAAAAAGAAAGAATAAGAAGAGGGTAATGTAGTAATAATTGATGATAAGATATAACTTCAATACCATAAGAAGAGCCTCTGTTGCCAGCAGGCATCCATAGCCTTGGCAGGGTTGCTTTTTAACCCATATGAGCCAAGATCCTCAATTTATAAATGGAGAGTTATAGTGTTGTTCTACAGAAGAGATGAGTGCGTTGGCGTGGTAACTAGATGACCACACTGCCATTCACTAGGATCTAGCAAACGTGATCAGGCCGGCTCGTGATGAGACCTCCTGCTCCAATGATATTCTGGCTATCCAATGGATCATAACCCTAGTGTGGTTACCATAGTGGGAATGTCACTTTTATACAACCTTATGAACATGGTAGGTTGGCTCGTAATGAGACCCCCTATCCTCCATCTGAAAACAAAATTTTGCTGTCATTACACATTTTTGTGATAAATGGAGGGAGGCTCAATACTCCTTAAGAGCAAGGATGGTGGAAGAAGTTTAACATGTCAATAAAAAAAATATACCCATAGTCTTATTTATTAAAGACAGAGAATATTATAACTAGGAATGGTGGAACCAGCATGGTATTAAGATGACCAATCAATATCAAGTACAACAGAAAGCTATGCAACAAAATAGTGTATAAATAACTATGTCCCTTTCTTGAAAAGAATCTATCATCAAGAAGTTGTCCTGTTAAAGATCATAACATTAATGGTATTAACTCCCCTCAATAGAATCCATAAATTCTTGTCCTCATAAAACTAGTTTACTTCATGCCATGAAAAGAAAACAAAATGAAAAACAAAAGAAAAATGGGGTTGAGTGTTTGAGTGAACAACAATTGTTCAGACAAGTGAACAACAATCACACAAAAGAAAAATTTTGTTGTTCAATGAATTAGACAACAGAGATACAAAAAAGGTGATGTTCAATCATTTGAAAAACAATAATTGCAAAGAGAAAATGTGCTATTCAATTGGGATTGAACAATAGCTATTCATTTGAATGAATGGCAACTACTCAATCAAAGGAATAACAAAGCATGCATAGGGGATGTAAAAGTGTTGTTCAGTTGTTTGAATAGCAACTGTTTAATTGAATGAACAACAAAACACACCAAAAAAAAGGATGTTGTTCAATTGAGATGGAACAAGAATTGTTTAATAGATTGAACATAAATTGTTCAATTAATTGAACAAAAAAAACATGCCAAAAAGAAAGTGTTGTTCAATTGGATTGAACAATGGCTATTCAATAGATTGAATAGCTGTTGTTCAATTAATTGATTGGCAAAATCACACCAAAAAGAAAGTGTTGTTCAATTGGATTGAATAGCGGCTGTTCAATAGATTGAACAACAGCTGTTCAATTAAATGAACAATAAAACAAGTAGAGATAAAGAAAAAAAAAGAAAATCAAATCAAAAATCATATTTGCATATTTTATAGAGAATAAGTAAATTTTATAAAGATAAAGTTGCCAAAGGATTGCCTTCTGTAGCTAAAACTTGCATGGTGGGGTCCTCACGTATCTGTTGGTAGAAAGATTCTCTCGTAAGTGGTTTTTGGTAGAGTTGCACTTGATACCCATTCACTTTAAAATAAGAACCAGACCCATCAATGGTGTTCAGCGCAAGAGTGCCATTGTCATGTACTTGCTTTATTTCATAGGGGCCTAACCACCTGGTTTGCAGTTTGCCAAGGAAGTCGTGAAACTTGGAATCATAAAGAAGTGCCCAATCACCCTCATGAAATGTCTTTTTCTTAATCAAGGCATCATGCCATTTGGCTCTTTTCTATTGAATAAGTGTCGTATGCTGTAGAGCCAGTAGCCGAGTCTCATCTAATTCATTCATCTATTCTAGCCTGTTAACCTAGGGTTTAGTTAAATACAGTCCCACTTCTTGGGCTTTCCTTACTGTTTGTATTTCAAATTCTATGGGAAAAATGTGTTCTTTACCAAATACCAATTGATATGGATGGTATCTAGTAGTGTTTCTCCAAGTTGTGTGATATGCCCACAAGGCCTCTAACAGTCGAGTAGCCCAATCTCATTGATGCGATGAAACTGTCTTTGTTAGGATATCTTTGATAACTTTGTTGGTGCAGTCCACCTGCCCATTTGCCTACGGGTGATACGGAGAAGTAATTCTGTGTGTGATATGATGATTTCTCAATGTATCAGCAATCTTGTGACCCACGAATTGTGGTCCCACATTAGTAACTACTTCTTTGGGTAAGCCATACCACACAAAAATTTCTAAAAGAAAGTTAATAATGGTTTCCTCTGTTGCTCTTTCCAACGCTACTGTTTCCACCCACTTAGTTACATAATATGTTGCAACCAATATATACGATTTCTGGTTGGATGGTGGGTTGAACGACCCAATGAAATCTAATGCCCAATGCTCAAAGGGTTCTATCACCAGCTATGGATGCAGGGGCATTTCATTAGATTGGCCAGGGCTGCCCATGCTTTGGCAACTATGACATGCCTGGACAAATTTCTTTGCATCTTTAAAAATAGTGGGCCAGCAGTAGCCCATCTGTAGAATTTTATGTCTAGTTTTGTGGTTTGCAAAGTGTCCACCACAAGGTCCATCATGGCATGCTTTTAGGATATCATAAATTTCATCCTCCTTGATGAACCTGCGGATGTGCATATCAGATCCCATGTGGAAAAGGTATCCTCCAATCTAGGAGAAACGAGTGCTATGCTGAACAATCAATTTCCTCTCTCTGGGTGTCAAATTTTTGGGCAATTTTCCCACTGCTAAGTAATTTGCTACATCTGCATACCATGGCATTTTTATGGCCACAACAAACAAATATTCATCCGGGAACTAATCATCTACCGCCACTCTATCATTTGTTCTTGGCATTCGGGAGAGGAAATATGCCACGAGGTTCTCCTTCCCTGGTCGATCCCTTATAGTTATGTCAAATTTCTGCAAAAGTAGTAACTAACAAGTTGCTCTTCCATTTGTAATTGGTTTGTTGGCTAAATATTTAATGATAGAGTGATCAGTGTATAGAAATACAGGATATCCAATTATATAGTGTCTAAATTTGTTTATAGCATAAATAAGAGCTAGAAACTCCTTTTCTGTTACTGCATAATTAAACTCAACATGGGGTAAGGTTTTTGCGAATTTAATATATAGCGTAAGGTTTCTTGTCTTCTTCTTAGCCAAGAATAGCTCCAATGGTTGTATTTGATGTATCTGATGAAATTTGGAAAGGTATATCCCAATTTGGTCCTCATAATATTGGTGATGTTGATACTAACCGTTTTAGATCTGTGAAAGCAGTGTCACATTTATCAGTCCATATAAAATCAATATTTCCTGTCAAGGTATATAAAAGTGCAGGAATTTGCGAAAAAATCTTTATAAATCTATGATAATATCCAGCAAACCCCAGAAAACTATGTACCTTTATTTGAGTGCAGGGAGTAGCTAATAAGATGAATACCTGTATCTTTGTTGGATCTACCTAAATTCCAGCTACTAAAATATAATGACCTAGAATCAGGCCCTCTGTCATCATCATATGACACTTCTCATGACTTAAACATAGCCTAGTAGAAATACATCGTAATAGGAATTTATCTAATGATTGTAATGCCTGATCAAATTCATCCCAATAGGGTGTTAAATCGTCCATGTACACCTCCAATCCTTCATTTATCAAGTTTGCAATACTGAGGATGGCTCTTTGGAACGTAGCAGGTGTGTTGCACAATCCGAAAGGCAATACCCTGTAAGCGAATGCTCCCCAGGGGTAGGTGAAAGTAGTTTTATCCTGGTCTTTAGGGGTAATTTAAATTTAGTTGTAGCCACTAAAGCCATCCAGGAAAGAGAAGAATTTATTTCCTGCCAGTGTATCAAGGACCTGGCCGATAAATGGAAGGGGAAATGGTATTTTTGCGTCGCTTTGTTGAGTTCTCTGTAGTCAATGCATATCCACCATTTTCCATTCTTTTTGGGGACATCTACTAATGGAGAAACCCATTTACTTTTAGATATAGGATAAATAAAATTCACATCGAACAGTTTTAAAAGCTCTTCTTTCGCAATATACTTTAGATGAGGATTTAATCTATGCTGCGGTTGTTGAATGGGTCTTGCATTTTTTTCAGTGTAGATGTGGTGCATGCATAATTGAGGGTCAATCCCTTTCATGCCTAGGTAGTCCCATGCAAAATCCCCTTTAGATTTCCTAAGGACTTGGATAAGTTTATGTTGATGGTAATTACTCAGATTACTATTAATGTTCAGGATTTTCCCTTGCTCGATTTCAACAAGCTTGCTATTATAGACGGTGGTTGTTGGTATCACTTGGTCATTGATGTCTCTTAAGGAATCTTCTTCAATCTCATTATCAAGGACCACTACAATCATGTGACATCTCAAATTAGACACTGCAGCAGGGTGATTGACAAAGGTGTTAATGGCATCATCTTCTGTTTGATTTTTGAATTCAAGCGCATCTGCCACAGTTAATGGTGAATGAATATTTTCTTTTAAATATGCTAGTGGTTGTTTCTAAGTTTTTACAATGGTCAGGCTTGGCTGAGCAGGAGGGTATAAATCTAGATTCTTAATAGCATTTCCTCTGGTTATGGTCACACTGCCTATTCGGCAGCATATATAAGCATCAACTGTTGTTGGCCAAGGGCTTCCCAGTGTTAAGGGATGTCCATCTAGCCAATTTCTAGGGCTGATAATAAAAAATTTTGCAAGATATTCCCAGGACTCCACAAAAACCATCACATCTTGTAATGTTCCTTCTGGCTTAATGACTAAATCGTCAGCAAGTTCCACCAAGGTAGTGGTTGGTTCCAAGGATGCGATGCCAAGCACTTCGCAAGTTTTTGTTGTAAGAATGTTAATGGCTGCCCCTAAATCAACTAGAGCATTGGGAAAAGAGCGGCCATTTATTTGGACAATGACAATGGGATTCCCTGGGTCTTCATATTTTACAGGTGTATCTTTTCCTAGTAATATATCAGACAAAGTTCCGACGACATAGACAGTTGGTGTTATTTTTCCCCATGGACTTCTTTGCACACAACTCTTTAATGGTTTTAGCATATATTGGAATACCTTGAATGGCCTGGAGGAGGGGTATTTTCATACAGAGATTTTTGAGTTCACCCAGAACATCAAAGTCAGGATATTCAATTGGTCGAGGTATTATCGATCTTTCTGGGAATGAGCATGAAGTAATTATGATTTGTTTGGGATCTTTATGCCTGACTCTATCTTCTCCCTGTTTTGTTTGCTGGTTATCTACAATTGAAGGCTTATTTAGATGTGTTTTTTTAACTTTAGGTTGCATATTTTTGTCCTCATCTAGAGAAATTATGCGTCTAGATCTTAACTTAAGTTCATTACATTCTCTTGACTCAACTTCAAGATCTAGACTCCCAATAATTTGAATTGACTAGATAAGTCTGCTATTAGGATTCAGATTTGGTTAAGCTAGGAGTTGTGGTTGTATATTAGGTTGAGGATTTTGCTACAATGTGTAAGGTGTTGGTAAGGTTGGTTGAGACAGAGGAACTGTTCCCATGGGTTGGTTTGTGGATCATTGCCAATTTGGTTGCCAGTTCTGATTTTGTGAGGTAGAAGGAGACCATTGAGAGGAATAGGGGGTGTTCTGCCAGAATGGTGGAGGGTAAGAGGAATTTGGCCAATTATTGTTTGGATTTGATTGGTTGGGCCATGGTGGCATAAAAAATGCTTAAGGTGGCCAAGTAGAGAAAGGTGGTAGGTTCTGCCATGCTGCCCTTGAATATTGCTGAGAATTAAATTGTGAAGAAGGAAAGAATGAAGACGGTTCTGTAGGCATACCTATTGGACATGCTTTCCATTGATGGCATTGGTTCAACATATATATTGGTTCCACTTCCTCTTCTGCTTCCTTGAAAACTTCTTTTAATCCAAGAAGCGATGGACAACTTTTGGTAGCGTGATCGTTAGTGCAAATGGTGCATGTTTGTATCATATCTAATGGACATTCTTTATGATTGTGTTTCTTTCTGCAACGTGGATAGAAAATAGCTAGGTTTTGTTTTGCTTCGGCCTACTTTTGTTTGGCTTACATGATATCCAATTGTGTCGTCAGGGTACCCAAGATATCAGTTTTGAAATCTTCTAGGAGATTACCAATTTCAACTCGTGTAATGCTTCCTCTTGAGGTTCTACTGTCTCTGGTGATCGCATCACGTCAGGTTGGTTTCGGCCTTGTACTACCTCTGGAGCACCTGATGGACAATTGTATGATATCGTCGTAATCTTCTTGATAAATATCACCCTTCCCCATTAAATTTAGTGTTTCTACCGATTAGTCTTTCATACCTTTGATCATCGTAGTTTTAAGAACTTAAGGAGGAAAAGTTGCATACGGAGATCTTTGTAGATTATATTAAAAATGTTCTACATATTCTTCAAGAGTCTCGTTAGTCTTAGCTACCATTTGAAATATTTTATCCTTCAGTTCTCTAATTCGGCAATAATCTTGGTATTTTTTTAGAAAGGTTGTTTTCACTTGGTCCTAGTCAGTAATGGTACCTCCACCAAGCCTCATAGACCAACACAAAGTTGCTCCCTTCAAAGTAGAGGGGAACAATTTCAGATTTTGGGGGTCGATATTGTAATCATATTCCCTACAAAAAACATCAAATTCGAAAAGGAATGCATCAGGATCTTTTGAAGTTAGCCCATGAAAGGTAGGAATATTCTGTAATGGAATAGCTTTCATGGGAGCATTGACAATTGTATCAACAATAGGGTATTGTAATGTAGAGGTTTGAGGTTGTTGCTGATTGTGAGCCATTTGGTAAAAAATGTGCCAATATCCTTCAGGGATTTCTGGAGCTAGAGATTTTTTCCGGGGGGGTTTAGAAGAGACATTTAGAATGATTTTAACAGTGCTACATTGGTTTAGAATACTGGGTGTACTCTGTTCAACCACTACTTCAGGAGATTTGGGTTCTGATGATTTAATCTTTTCAGCACTACCTGTTTCTCCTTCTCCTTCACTGAGATTGCAAGAATTCCCTTCTTGTAAAGGGCTAGGCTGTAAATTTTCAGTGTTATGGAAACTCTATTCAGAACTTTTAGTCTAGCTTTGAATCTAAGTGTCAACTACAAATGGTGATCCTACGACCTGAAGGGTTACAGTAGGATTTCTTGTAGAAACAGTTTGGGGTCCTACTAATGACTAAGACTCATCTTTTCTTATGATTTCGTCAATGAAGTTTGATCATCCAAGGGTCATTGATCCCTTAGACTTTTCAGATCTAGGTGGAGGAATTATATATTTTTCTACTCTTTTATTCTTAGTCATTCATATAGAAATACAAACATTTATTTCTACTTCAATTCCTACACAATTTTGCTGAAAAGTAGGCAAAGGAGCAAGCACTTTACTTGCTAGTACGTAGGTTCTTACCTTCCATTTTTAATACCTAATTCTTTCACAGCAAACAAACATCAAACGTTTATTTCTACTTCAATTCCTATGCAATTTTGTTGAAAAGCAGGCAAAGGAGCAAGCACTTTACTTGCTAGTATGCAGGTTCTTACCTTCCGTTTTTAATACCCAATTCTTTCAAAGAAAACAAACATCAAACATACATCACCTTTTGTGAAATAGAAACACTGTCCCTGAAAATAGTTCCAAAATGTTGGCCCATATAACATGCCCTTTTAGAACTCCTAAATGCCTCACATTAATTATCGACCTGGGTAAGCCTTTTGTTTGAAGAGTGTACACAATATGTGAAGATGATGGAAATCATTGTATCTACAGAAAGTAATGCTTTCATATAAATTATTGATTTCAATACAAGAGTAAACATATCAAACCATAAACTACCAAACATGTAACCTCAAAGAAATTAAACTATTCAAGCATCAAAACTCAATCTTAATCGAAAAGATCTAATTGCAATTACAGGCCATAAGCACATCAACCGAGTGCACTGTAGCGGTAACAGAGCTCTCTCAATTGAATAGAAACTTCTGCATAATAGTAATACACCTGATCAAACCAATAATATTGTGGCTCTCAATTAACAGGAAATAACTCATCTAATAATCGAATCAATCTACGACATAAATAAATGAAACCAATCAACAACAATAAGAAATAATGCACAGAATGCACAAACTCAACACCGGTGATTTATATATTAAGTAGATCAATCGTAAAACTATAAAACAAAGTAATTAGAATTGCAGTAAAAAGGTAAAAGTATAACATAGGGAAAAGTAGTGAAATCCACCAGTGACTGGGCCCAAGCCGCCAGTGATTACTCCCTAGTTACTCAGAATATCGTGAACAAACAAAAACACAAACTATATATTACTCATTAACTCGAAATGTCATTACAATAACAATGTGCTCTTTAGAATAACACTCTGTGTCTTAAAATTACAGCCGAAGTAAAAAGGAAAAAGTGCTCTATTCTATTTGTTTTTCCTCTCTTATAGTCAAAGAGGAAAAGAGATAACTATGATTCCTTAGGATCAGGAGATCATGAGGAATTCATGACCAAATGCTATTATCAGAACAATCTTTCATCCTGCACTGATCCTTTCGATTCACTTCTCAACTGATCGCACAAGACACGGTCTTTTCTCCTTGTTTAGCCTTTGTTGTTCAATAGATTGAACAACAATCTTCTGATTCACAAATCTCTTCATAAAAAGCAACGAAAGTTAGTTTTGATAGAAAAATCATATCAAAAGTAGTTTCATTCACTTTCTATCAAAATTCTATCAAAACCTTATTACATCATGGCACAAATGCATAAAAAGGAGGAAAAAGATAATGTAATCAAGGGTAAATTCATACCTGTTGCACGTCCCAACAATAGGGTGATTGCATATGCCTCTAGGAAGTTAAAGATGCATGAGGAAAACTATGCAACCCATGATCTAGAACTAGCAACTATAGTTCATGCCTTATGACTTTGGTGACACTATCTGGTGGGAAAGAAATTTGAATTGAGAACAGATCACAGAGGTTTGAAACATATATTTACTCAAAGTGATCTAAATGCTAGGCAAAGAAGGTGGTCAGAACTCCTAAGTGAATATGATTTTGACATAACTTACATCAAGGGTACATTGAACAATGTAGTCGATGCACTCAGTCGAAGACCACGAATATTTTCAGTAATACCATTGAAGATTGATTTATGAGAGTGAATCTTAAGGGCATAAGATGTAGATGAATGGTGCAAGGAAATTAAAGTTTCTCTTTCTGGGGAGGGAGCTAAGAAAAACAAGGTATAATGGTATTCTTGTGTTGCCAACAGTATGGCGAGATTCATGCAAAGGATTGTAGTTCTAGATCAAGATGGGCTTCATGAGTGTCGAGTCGTAAAAAGGGTCTTTTTCACCTCTAATTACCTCACATTAACTTGTCAATCCAGGAACGTTTTTTTATTTCAAAGAGTGTCTCAGTTTGAGGCTGTCATTTGTCAGAGTAATGCTAGTAGTATAGTGCCCAAAATACAAGAGTAAATGGATGCTTAAAACAAGATCTACTTATAGCAAAGCACTTTAAGGCTGAAATCATGCATTCAGAAAACTAAGCAATTTATCAGTCAAGTGTCCAGTAACAATAACTCATCCCTCTGTAAACTAATGTAACTAAAGATAATCAAGGAACAGATCATCAATTTGGGGACTAGACAAGAAATGTCAATGCCCACAATAGTTTCAGATTGTTCTGCACACCAAAGCAACGATAATGCAAATAATTAGGAAATGGAACAGCAACTAGGAAATGTAACAACAACTAATCCTTATAAACAACAACACCTTAATCTTCATAGATAAGTGTAGCAATCATATCCTACAGAAATCAGATAGCAATATTTACTCTAAGAATAAATCGGACAGCACACGAAGATAGAATGACAACTGATTAGAAATGAAATATAGAATAGTACTCAAAGCCAAATATGAGTGCACGATAAACCAAGATAAATAACAGACACGGCACACCTGAATATTGAGAAAAGCAGTAATCTGATTTTGATACCACAAATATCATTCTTAGTTATAAAGAATAACAATTGTAATTCATAATGGAATAACAATGTTAGTTGAACAACAATCGCAATTAAATGTAAGCCATAGATGAATACAGTAATAACAACTTATGAATGTTACAACACGGTTACTTTGTAATTGAACAACGATAGCATTCCATAAAGACCAACAATATTATATTAATGATTAAAGGAACAACAATGCGTTACAGAGTTGGAATGAACAATACAACATTCTTGTCACAGAGAACGATATTGCTCAATCAAACATAAATCAAATGTAATAGACCGTGATGTAAAATGAAAAAAGATATCAGATTACCGAACAAAGCTGATAATGAAAACCATGCATGAATGAAAGATAATAGTACAGGAGCAAGTGTTCCACCAGGGCCGGGCCCTTAGCCTCCAGGGACACATCTCTTGAAATTATTCCAGGATCAAAGATGAAACAGTAACCAGATTTATATTAAAGCATTAAAACAGAGTTACAGTGGATTACTTCTCAACGAGAGTCAATGATCAAAGTCTCAAATACAGGGAAAAGTTACATAGAAAAATGACAACAGATCCCCTCCTCGGGCTAGCAGTGCTGCCCCTTTTTATAACAGCTAAAATGGAGATATCAACGATAAAAAAATAGTTAAGGCAACGATCCCTCAGGATCAAAGGATCTCGAGGGATTCGCCAAACTGTTAATCCCTAGTTATCCATTTATTTTCTTACACCGAGTCGATATCTTCTTTTCCTTTCCCTGGATGATATGTTTTAATTTGGATCGCATCGTTTGCATGTGGTTCCCCGCCAAAGGGACAGCAGTTAACTTGGCCCTGTCTTTTTCTTTGGAACAACAATCTTTCATTTTTCCATTTTCCTACATAAGAAATGGCAATTGTTAGTGTTTTCGTGTTGCATATAAATCCTACAGATGTTGTAATGATTTCTTATTATCTACCTAGTTCATGATGCAAAGGGCTGTGAGTTTTAATAAAAAGATGCCAAAATAATCAATAAAAGCATACCTTCTTCAGTACTCCACAGCGAGTTCATTTGGAAAAAAGCTCACCATTCAACGTATATGGCTCACTCGGGAGTCGAGAAGATGTATGCTAATTTAAAGCAAATTTTCTTTTGGGCAGGCATGAAGAAGGATGTAGCAAATTTTGTGGCAAAATGTTTGGAATGTCAGCTAGTTAAAGCAAAATATGTTCATTCAATAGGATTGTTGTAGCTACATAACATTCTTGAGTCCAAATGGGAAGAAATATATATAGACTTTATTGTTGAATTACCTAAGACAACCAAGAGGCATAACTCCATTTTGGTGGTGGTAGAAAAACTTACTGAGAGTGCCCATTTTATACTTGTTAGAGATACTTACAAAGCATTTGAAATAGGACAAGTATTTATTAAGAAGGTGGTTAGACTTCATGGTTTTCCTAAGAAAATCATATCAGATAGGGCCTCTATATTTACAGGAAGATTTTGGACTAGTTTCCAGGGAGCCCTTCAGACCCAATTAAATTTCAGTATAGCTTATAATCCAAAGACTGATGGCCAAACTGAAAGAGTAAATCAAGTGTTAGAGGACATTTTTAGAATGTACGTAATGGATCAACAATCTATGTGGGAAGATTATCTTCCTCTAGTGGAGTTTACTTACAATAATAGTTATCACCGCTTCCTTGGTATGGCACCTTATGAGTTATTGTATGGAAGACCATGCAAAACACCTTTAAGTTAGGATAGATTAGAGGAAAAAATCTTAGTAGGTCCTGAATTTCTTCAAGAAATGGAAGAACAAGTGTGTCATATAAGGAAAATATTAAAGCAGCCACATGATAAACAAAAGAGCTATGATGATATGAATATAGTGGATCATAGTTTTAAAGAAGGGGAAATTGTTTTTGTTCAAGTAAAACCTCAAAAAAGCTCTATTAGGTTTGGGAAAGGATCTAAGCTCTCTCCTCGATTTGTTGGGCCTTTTGAGATCATCGAAAGGGTTGGATCTATGGCATATCATCTTGCTTTACCACCAGTTTTTCATCGTATGCATGATGTATTTCATATTTCGGTATTACGTAAGTATGTTCATGATCCTTCTCACATTTTAGATTGGCATCAATTACAGGTAATAGGTGAAGGAACTCTTAAGGTAGAGAAAGTTTGCATTTTGTACCATCACACTTGATAGCTTAGACGTCACATGGTGGACAAAGTAAAGGTCCAATGGGACCCATATAGTCCTAGTTCCACCACTTGGGAAGAAGCATCTTCTATGCGTCTTGAGTTTCCTTTTTTGTTTAGTTAAACTTCGGGCTAAGTTTACTCCAAGAGGGGGAATATGTAGTGTCCTGTTTTTCTAGTATAGTTTTGTCACACCTATCAAGGGTTATATGATGGGTTGATCACTTGATTGAGGAATAATGTTTTACATACATAGTTATATTTCTTTTTATGTTTATGTATGACAGATTGGTCACTAGATTGGGGAACAATGTTTTATATAGTTATATTTCCTCTTATATGTGGCATCATTGGTTATCTGTATTAGATGGCTTTGGTTAAGTAAAATGTTATACATATGTTTTTATGTTTGTATATGATTTGTGAAGCAGGTGTATGACAAGGATAGTGATCCAATATTGAGACACATATACCCATGGCTGCTCATGGTTATGCAGAATAGATGGTTAATGATGATTTATGGATGATACATGGTTTTTGTGATTATATATGTCTAATATTGTACTAAGTAGGATGTGGTAGGGTACCTGGTCATTTTCCAACAAGGATGTTCAATTATGAGTGACTGTGGAAGCCATGCACCATTTTGGGTAAAATGTGATTAAGTTAATTTCATTATGAAATTCATTTGATTCCTTTGATCTATGAGATTGTAATGTGTGCTGGGCTTTGAACAAGGCCTTACTAGCGAACCATCAGATGGATAAACACTCATAATCAGTACCATAAGGAGGAATGCATAGTTTCAAAGAATAGAAGATTAGAGGGCATGAAAATTAGGGCGTGGAGTCCTAAATCCAAGAAAGATAAATAAGTGGAGTCTTGTGTATTTAGGGCGCGGAGTCTTGAATATTTAAAAGGATCAAGTTGTGGAATCTTGGATCTTTGGAGTAGATGAGGGCACAGAGTCCTCAATCTACTAATGCACGAAGATGCATGAAATAAGGGTGTGGAATCCCTATTATCCAAAATAAAAAGCCACTCATGGATGAATTTCCTTAAACAAAATTTCATTTTCACAATTCTGGAATGACTTTCTAAAAATAGAAAGTCATCTCCAACATCTCAAGCATGACTTTCCAAAAATAGTAAATCACTTTACATAAATTGGTAATCAAGCAGAGTTGAAGAAAAACAAATTAACTTATCATTAATCAATCCTAATAGTTCAATACTGATTGGATCCTCAATATTATTAATATTATTATTATCTTTTACGAGACTATGATATTATTATTAAAAAGGAATTACAAGTCAATTTTATCTCCTCAATCAATTCACACATCTCCTTCATGAATCTCATGGCTCTCTCTCTCCCTCTCTCTCTCTCTCTCTTAAATAATTCATTATACTCTATATTGTGCACTCATCAAAGAATGGCATATTCCTTTTCACTCATTAAAAATATGTCATAAAATATTCCTCTTACGATCTCTTTAATGCATATCTTACATTCTCCTTAACTAAGGCATGCATACCTCTCCTTAATGGAATACGTTACACTCCTGTAAATGGAATCTAATGAATGCACATTACTCCTCCTTTATGATAAGAATTGGTTTCTCCTCCTATATATGAGTGTCATGTACTCTCACTTGGGGTATTATGAGACCAAGAGTGGAAGAGACTTGAGGAAAATAGTGAGAGGGAGAGATATGGAGAGCAACCAATTTCTTCCATAATAAATCTGAAATTATCGTTAAAATCCTAATATCTCTAGCTATTGAGGTTGGCCATGAGTGGTATTGAGAGGAAGTGAAAATTTTCTTCCTTATTTTGCCTTGCAAATCTCTCTGTTGTTGTCTTTTGGTATTATTGTGAGCTTTTGCAGCTCGGGGATTCGAGGGGGAGAATTTCTCCCTGGATATGGTTGGGAGGAAAATTGGGTGGTTCACAATGAGTTGGTAAGGATATTGGAGCTGGAGCATGCTCCCATTTTTTGAGTTATATAAATTCACTGTCAGGTATGTTGACAACATTATATTGTGTTTCTTTTTTTAGTTCATTACATGGTTTTTCTTATTTACTTGTTAACTGAAACTTAGATGTATATCAAATGCTGCACACTAAATGTTGAAGGACTTTTGCAATAGCTATAGCTTATTTTATGTAAGTTTATTTTTGTACAGTTTCATTGCAAGTTGATTTACATCATGTCTTCATGGTTGAAGCATTCAGGCTGCTATGAGTTTTATGAAAACATGTTAATAGCAGAAATTTGGTTCTTCCTTCTTTTTTTATAGTTGTAGATAATTTTGCACAATATATGTGTGACAAAAGGGATAAATGAGCTAGTGTGAATTTGTTTTTGGTTGTGGTTTTAAATAATCACATTTCTAGGCATTTCTGTTTCAATTTATTTTAATTTCAAACGGTATATGTACCTAAAGGCCATGTTGCCCCAACTCTAATTTCAAAAAATAGAGTTTCAAAATCTAGTTCTATAATCTTCTATATTTTACAGATTTGCTATTGCTGCTTGGTGGTTTGTCTTGTTGCTTTTTTTTTGTAGCTGTGATTTACGTGGTAATCTCTTTTTATGAAACCAGTCTGTTATATGACCTTGGAATTATTATTTTAAAGTATCAATGGTTAATACATTGATAGTTTAATAAACTTGTGACTGCTTGTTTGATAGTTTAATAGCTAGCAGCTTGTTTTGTGACTGATAACCATTGTCCAAAATTACCAATGATTGTAGCTACATCGCTGCGAGCTATTTGTAAAAAATCTTAAATATTTATAGTCATTATGTGCCTAAATTTTTGTGGATGCAACAATCAAGATGGATGACAGTTCTACTTATGTGTTAGGTTCACTTCTTGGCATTATTGGCAAAGAAAAAGAAATTATGTAATCTTAGATTCATGTTAGTTAATTTTGGTGGAATCGTCTTAAGGGTTATGGTTGTAAGTGTTTGGGAAAAAGCCTCAATGGCTGTACATTTCATGCTTGCAAACTATTTGACATAATGCTTCAATGGTTGTAGCTAATTAGTAAATTTAGGATTTGCAACCAAGGTGTTTCTAGAAATATCTCAAAGAATAAGCATGATGATTCCATTGAATTAAAAATCCATGGAAGGCAAATTGGTTAGGTGAAATGTTGCAATTGTTAGCTCACATACGAATTCATAATAATTGGAAACCACTCCTTTCGAAGTTGAATTATCTTATTTTTCTCCCCTTTTTTTTACGAAAGAATTAATAGGCATATTTTTTAGAAAAAATCAAATTAGTCACTCTTAAACACTCTTAATTGCAATATAATGAACAATTAGCTCATTGGAAATTGTGGCTTGTAAAGATTGATATTATTTATCCCACTAAAGACTCTATCATTTAAATGTGATTTTAAGACTTATGGTTGTAAGTTTTGGATCTTGAGGAACCATGACTCTATAGCCTTAATGAGAAGTTTAATATTACCATGGGTTAGTTAGTTAGTATAAATTAGTATGTAGTGTAAATAATACCAATAAAAATAAAAATATAGACATATGACCTTGCATTAATTTTTGTCTTAAAAGCTTAAACTTAAATCGCATTTTGAGTCAGCTTTAGTATAACACTGATGGTTGGTAAGGTGGGACCTTACAAACATCATGTGATTCTGCAACACAAATATCAAAATTTTCTTTTCCTTAATCTTGCATTCTTAACATTTCTACTTGTTTTGTTAGATTGCTAGGAATTTTTGTTTTAAAATCATCAAACAAATTTACAATTTTAGCTTGACTTACTGATCTTGATGGTCATTTACCTACTCTTGCTTTTCCTCTTGATATGTGTTTGCATGTTTCACAAATTTCATCAAATAATAGTTGATATATGTCACCTCTACTTATGAGATTAAGGTGATCAATCCACTCATCCCTAATTGTTCTAAGTAAGAGGGTTTTTAGCATGTCGGATCCTAAATGGTGTATCTTTGGTTAGGATATTCCGACACATCAGAAATAGTTAAGTATAACTTGATCTAGTGTAGAGTTACGTAAAGTGTGTTTCTTTACTATGTACTATTGTAACTTACAATCCGATGGTCACGATATGTTCTAGACATGAAGTGATCTGATGGTTCATTCTCTCCTCGGTATTACTGACACTTGATCTGTGGCTTAACACCCGATTGGTCCATGATCTCTATTTAAAGAGCTTGGAGGGTCATTTTTAGGTTAATCATTCATGAGAGAAGCTCATGTAAATTTTCATTTGTTTATTAATAAATTTCCTAACGTGGCCATGTTGGCTCAGGCCGTGGACTGTTTCCCTCTTTGAAGGTTTTAACCATGTCAAGAATACTGGTGTATTGATCTGTGATCTATTTGTGAGCGATGTCCTTTGGCTTTCTATTTGAGGAACTTACCCTGTAAATTACTACATGGTATCAGAGTTATTTGAGGGTCGCATCTGTTGGTGATCCAAATCTGAAGCCAGTAGAACTCCATCCAACTGTCATTTCCTAGATCTATTGATTCTGACTGCTTTCGGGTTGAGGGGACTGCTCTATTACATTAGGAGAATCTGTTCCAGTGAGGAACCCATTTTGTTTGATGCGAAAAGGTTTCCAATAGCCCTTGCTATGTCATTTTTAAGATCAGGAGGTATACAATGTTTATTTGCAGTTTTGAGTTTTTTTTTCTCTGTTTATTTCAATTTATTTAGCTCTTAGTTTTTTATTATCGAATCTATACCTTTCATTTTTGCGTATGCTCTTTGCCCCATGACTCTGTGCAATCTGGGCAAATTAGAATAAGAAATGAAGGATTTGTCTCATGCACATGCTCTTTTCCGCTGCGCCTTAGTGTGATCTCGGAAAACCAGAAACATTGAGGAAAATATTTAGTTTCTGGCTACAGCTAACTTCAAGTCGTAAGGTTTGTTTTTTTGTATGTCCATGTTGGATTTTGTGTTTTTTGTTTTGTAGGCAAAAAAGAGCTTTCTGAAGTAAGCACGCACCCCAAAGCTTCTGTGACTAAAAAAAAAAAACCCTTCCTCATTTCCAAAAATTACTAACCTTTTAAACTAGCTCACTTGGTCCAAAGTTACTTTATGAGAATAGAGGTCTTGGGTTCAAGTCTTTCTTTTTGCTGAGTTACTTTTTCAAAAAGCACATGTAGTTTATGTTTTAAATTTACTTTATGTAAAAGTGTTCTCACTCATTATAAAAAGTGAGTCACTTATAATTCTAAAGTCCCTTTATCTTTTATTTAAGTTACAATTTAGTCGGTAGCTCATCAAGTACCATTGTAAAAGTGACTTTCACTGATTTATAAAAGTGAGTCACATAATTTCATTTTTAAAAAGTGAGCTAATTAGATTTATGTTTGGAAAGGGGGGAGATGTTTTTAAAATATAACATTATCATGCATTTCTGCACATTCACACACTTCGTTGGCATCTTCAACAACTTTTCTTCAAAAAGCCATAACTTCTTCATCCGGAAGCCGTTTTCAGAGCCGTTTTTTTTAATCAGCCTATTTTTTTGAGATATTTCCATTTAAACACTTAGTTTTAGCATATACAGCTTTAGTTTCTATTAAAATGGAAATTCAATTCCAAGTTATTCTTGATAACACTAACTACTTCCAATGGTGGTCCTACATTGTGGATTTACTTAGAAGTGAAGGTCTTTACATAATAGCCTCAGGCCAAGAAACCAAACCTCAAGATGAAGCTAAGGTAGCCAAATGGGAAAATGGGCAAGATCAAGCATGTGAGTTGATAGGGATGTCGATTTCTCCAGACGTTAGATTCCATATTGCAGAACTTGATGCTCCTAATGAAGCAATGAAACAAATCACTAAAGTTTTTGGAATTAAAAATGAAATTAGAGCCTATCAACTCGAAAATGAGTTGCTTACATTGGACCCCAACAATTTTTCTTCCATTGAATATTTTTTGTCCAAGTTCAATACCCTTAGACTTCTCTTGGAAGGTGTTAAGGTTAAGAAAGAAGATGGTAGCCTTATCTATTCCATTCTAACTAAGTTAGGACCAGCCTACTCTATGTTTGTTTCCACCTTCCATTCTACAAGAGAAGCCTTCATTTCTCAAGGAGAAGACTACAAGTCCCCTTCTTTTGATGTCTTTTGTGATTATTTAATAAGAGAACAAGAAAAACTCTTACATCTCAGTCTTCTTAATCTTGGAAACTCTTCTAAGAAAGCCTTAGGCACTTGGCAGCAACCAAATTCAAAGAATCCTAAGAAGATGTATCCTAAAAATAATGGTCCTAAACCAAACAAGGGTCCTAAGCAATTTCAGTCTCAAAATGAAAAATCATTTCAACAAAATGATAAGGCAATAAAAACAAAGGAAAGAAGATTGATAGACATTGCCACTTTTTTAATCGAGATGGCCACTTAGAATCCAAAAGCTTTAAGAAGATGGAAGCCTTGGAAGCAACAATGAAGAAGCATAACATCCATTTGGAGCACTCTTCAAATTCAACTTCAGCTTCAGGAATAACACTTTCCGCATGTGGTTTCAAGCATCTTGGTTTGGCTATGCCCTAAATGTATCTTCTTGTTCTCATTCTCATGGGTGGTTCATTGATTTTGGAGCTTCTTATCACATGGCCAAAAACAAAGCCATGTTTTCATCTTTAAATGATTGTAACACCTAAAATATATATGTTGGAGATGATAGATATCTTAGTGTTGTAGGGACTGGAACTATTCATATAGACAATGGTCAATTTAATGATGTATTATTTGTTCCAACCTTATCCTGCAAACTTTTATCTATCTATCAGATAACTCATTCAGGTGAAGGTAAAATCATTGAATTTTCACCTCATGATGTTCTAATTAAGGACCTAAGAGATCCTAGATAGATTTTAGCTACTTGCATTGTTGATGATTCTACAAGTTTGTATAAGTTTAACAACTTTGGGTCATCAAATCTTCCCTCCGTATTTGTTTCTCATAACAATGAAGTGAGCAAAATTTGGCAGGAGAAATTTTGTCACTTAAACTATTGCTCCCTTCAGAATCTATGTAAATAAATATGGTGATAGGTCTTCCAATTGTATTTTACAGAGATGGTGTTTGTTCTGGATGTGTACTCAGAAAACATCATCGGGATAGTTTTGAAAAATGTGCCACTTGGCATGCCTCAACTCCTTTACAGCTTGTGCATAGTGATTTATGTGGTTCACTTCTAGTTGTTTCATTCTCTGGCTATAATTATTTCTTAACTTTCATTGATTATTTCTCCAGACGCACTTGGGTATACTTCTTAAAACTCAAGAGTGAAGTATTTAGCATGTCCTTGGCCTTTAAGGCCTTTGTTGAAAAACAGTCTAGACATCAAATTATTAAGCTAAGATCTGATAATGGCGGAGAATATGTTAACAAAAAATTCATCAACTTTTTCACTGAGAATGGAATTCAAATGCAACATATTGTTCCATATACTCCGCAACAAAATGCTGTAGTTGAAAGGAAGAATTGCACCTTAAAGGAAATGGCTAATTGTATGCTTCAATCGAAAGGACTTAGCCTTCGATTTTGGGCAGAAGCAATTAACTATCAAAATCACATAGTAAATCACACTCCTACTAAGGTTTTAAAGAATATCACTCTAGAAGAAGCACGGAGTTCAATTAAACTAGATGTAAGTAACTTTCGTGTTTTTGGAAGTGAAGCATGGGCCCATATTCCAGAGGAGAAACATAAAGCTTTAGAACCTAAGAGCGAAAAATGTATTTTTGTTGGATATTTTGAAGATGTCAAAGGATATAGACTTATTCAACTTATGTACAAAAATGTTATCATTAGAAGAGATGTAAAGTTTGCTGAAAATATATCGGCCTATGAGCCTAGTGCGGCAGATGTTCCACCTCTCTCTATCCCTTCTACTTATGAAAATATTTCTTCTTCAGATGATGACACCGAGGATGACAATCCTCGCCCAGCTTCTCAGGATCCTCCTTCAACTCCTCAACTTCAAAAATGGGTCTGTGCTACTCGAGATGCAGCAGGTGCTCTTGCCAGTGATCCTACAGATCATCGTACATGTTCTCAGTTCGATAGAGCCTCTTCTTTACTAGGTCAAGCTTCAGCGAATTATGATCCTAACACCTTTGCAGAAGCTTCAGGCCATCTAGATTGGGATGCAGCTATGAATGAAGAATATCATTCATTATTGGCAAATGATACATGGGAACTTGTTCCTCTTCCAAAGGGACGAAAACTTGCTAGGTGCAAATGGGTTTATAGAACCAAGTATGGCCTAGAGGGAAAATTTGATAAATATAAAGCTCATCTTGTTGCTAAGGGTTTTTCACAAGTTTAAGGCATTGAGTATACTAAAACATTATCCCTTGTTGTAAAAATGAACTCTATCCACCTTGTTCTTTCCCTTGCTGCCTCTTTCAAATGGGAAGTCCATCAGATGAATGTTAAATTTGCCTTCTTGCATGGAGACTTGCATGAAGAAATCTATATGGAACAACCTACTGGATTTATACAAACAGACTCCAGCCTTGTATGTCAGCTTAAGAAATCTCTTTACAGTCTCAAGCAAGCACCTCAGGCTTAGTATGCCAAAATGGATAGCTTTCTTTTAAAAGTTGGCTTCTCTAGGTGTCATTCTGACAATACTATCTACACAAAGAAAGTGGGAAAGTTTCTTATCAGTCGTGTTCTTTATGTTGATGATCTTATCCTTACTGGTAGTGATCCCAACCTTATAAACCATGTGAAGTCCAACCTTAAAAAGAAGTTTGAAATGATAGACTTATGACATTTGCATTATTTTCTTGGTCTTCAACTCTTGCAATCCAAGGAAGGTATTTCCCTTTCCTACTCCAAGTATGCCCGTGATCTTCAATGCCATTTTCACATAGAAGAATGTAAGCTAGCCCCTTCTCCCTTTCAGCCTGGAGCCAAACTTTTAGTCACTTGTACTTCCTCTGAATTTGATGCTAACTTATACTGTCAACTTATAGGAAAACTTTTGTATCTGACCCATACTCATCTTGACCTTTCCTTTGTTGTTGGCCTTATTGCTCAGTTTATGCAAGACCCACATGAAAGTCATTGGAAAGAAGCTAAAATAATACTTTGTTATGTTCGAGGTATAGTTTAGTTTGGGATTCATTACAGTGCAAAAGCATCTCCTCTATTGGTTGGTTTCACTGATTCCAATTGGGCTGGTGACCCTGATGATTGGAAGTCTACTGCAGGCTATGTGTTCACTCTTGGTTCGCGACCTATTACATGAGCTTGCAAGAAACAAAGTGCCATTTCTCTTTCCTCAACAGAATTAGAGTATCGTAGTGCCTTAGAGGCTAGTAAGGAGGCCCTGTGGCTTCATCAAATCTTATCAGAGTTTGGATTTCAACAGCAACATCTAGCTACACTTTGGTGTGATAATCAAAGTGCCATTCAACTATGCAAAGAACTAGTCCAACATCAACGTAGAAAACACATTGAATTGCACATGCACTTCATCAGAAAACTCATTCATGACCATGTTCTTGAAGTGCAATATTGGTCAACAGGTGATCAAGTTGCAGACATCTTTACAAAGGCTCTCACAGAGGCGAAGTTTACTAACCTTTGATTTGTGGTTGGAGTTCACGAAGTTGTCACTCAGGGGGAATAAGATCCAGTGCCTCCTTCCTTCTCCTATTATGTCATATTTGTACATCCTTCAATCCTATCCCAATTTTTTCTTGGGGAGGGGGCGGTGTTAGGATATTCCGACACATAGGAAATAGTTAAATATAACTTGGTCTAGTGTAGAGTTAGGTAAAGTGTGTTTCTTTACTATGTACTTTTGTAACTTACAATATGACAGTCATGATATGTTTTAGACATGAAGTGATCTGATGGTTCATTCTCTCCTCGGTATTACCAACACTTGATCCATCGCTTAACACCTGATTGGTCCATGATCTCTATTTAAAGAGCATGGAGGGTCATTTGTAGGTTAACCGTTCATTATTTTATTAATAAATTGCCTGAAGTGGTTGCATTGTCTCAGGCTGTGGACTGTTTCCCTCTTTGATGGTTTTAACCACGTCAAGAATACTGGTGTATTGATCTGTGATCTATTTGTGAGTGGTGTCCTTTGGTGGTATGTCTGAGGAACTTACCCTGTAAATTCCTACATTTCCCTCTTAACATTAGCCTCTCTATTAGATCCTCTAGACTCTCATCTTCTCTTTGATTCATTCTAAATATTTCTTCTTTAAGGTCATGATATTTATATTTTTCTATAAATATCTTTTGCATATCATTCCATGATCTTATTGAATTAGTCCTTAAGCTCATGAACCACTTAAGAGCTCTATCCTTCAATGTTGGTGAAAACAATCCCAGTTTTTGAGTTTTTAATAAGTAACCATAAGATCTACAAACATTTTCAAATTCAAAGGGAAAAGTTTCTAGATCCTCTGACCTTAGACCATGAAATTTTGGAAGAAAATACGGAGGGATGTTCTTCATGTGCATATTACCATCAATATCTTGAATGGGAAATCCGAGAGGATCTTCCTCATTGTCATCATCTCCATCAATTTCTTCTACATTATTTGCCATATTCTTCTTCTAACTGCAAAAGTGAATGGTGATGTGGCTCTTACTACACCATGTGATCAATTGGGGGGGTGGGTTGGTGTTGAAGATTTTTTTTTTTGTTATGATTGAATGAAAACACTAATGCAATACACTTTTCTGTTTTTGAAATGAAATATGCCTAATGCAATTATTTTTTGTTTTTGAAAAAATTAAAAAGAAATTAATCAACTAGGGAAGAAAACAATGCATACTTTGACACCTCCTTGGCAATGGCACCAAAAAGCAATGAGCCTACATATTGCAACAAGAATGTTGCAACTCCCAAGGCTACTGACTTTAATTATCAACGCTGAGTTCGTACAAACTTAATAGGTATCAGCACTATATGTGTGGCATACAATGTGTCCTTCCTTTGTTGTCATGATGTAATGGAGTGCATATACTGAAGTCAAATCCTAAACTGATTGCAAAAAATGAAATGTTTGAAATGGAACCTTAACCTATTGCAAGAAAGTACAAGGAAAGAGACGTAAATTCAATGTTAAATCACACCATTTCCTAATTAGATGCCAAGAAACTATGC
>APFE030001863.1:130391-143795 GCA_000404065.3 Pinus taeda | reverse complement strand
ATTTATACATGTCGAAGCATCCAATACCATGGACCGAAAACCATCGCGTCCAAAACCATGGACCGAAAACCATCGCATCCAAAAACATGTGTGAAAATCATGCACAAAACCATAGGTGGGTCTGTCCAAAACCAAAATTTTCTGGGGCGCTGCCCCGGACCCCATAAAGTGGGGTTACGGGTACCCCTCAAACCCCCTATTAACTATGTGGAAAGAATATAACACAACCCAAAAAAATTATCATGAACTGAATGCTACTATCTAAGAATGGAAGTAATAAGCATCAAACATCACTAATGTGCAAGTAAAGGGACTGAAATAAATATGTTTTTGTCTTTTTGTATTTTCATAGAAAATCAAGTGTGCAAACTAATTTCCCTTGGTGATGTACTAGGTGAATTAAGGATGTTGGAGGTTGGATGGAAAGGTTAGGAGATGGTTCGATGGTGTGAGAGACCCTTGGGAGGATTTTGGTGATTTCCTAGAGGTTTTCTCTCAATTCGGCCTCAAAACCGGCCATTTTAGGAAAATCTACAGGCTGTACTAGAAACCTACAGGATAATCCTGTAGGAATTATAGTGAACCTACAGGATACAATTGAGAGAAAAATGTGAGGTATTGGAGGTTATTAAAGGCTTAGGGAAGGTGGTATATGGGTGGAATGTATTGATAAAATACCTAGGATCACTTAGAAATCAAAATCAAAGTTGGGAGATGGATGTATTTGCTTAAGAAACTTGCATAAGTTTTCTAGTGAAATGATGAAATTGGTGAGGCTTTAATGACCAAGAAAATCAAATCCAAATTTTATGGGACAAATTTTGACATTAACTAGGATTCCTTAGGTCCCCATTCCAAGTGGAATCACTCAAAAACACCTCTATTAACCCATGCAAATAAAATAAAAAACATTACTCATCGAAAATCTAGAAATTCGAGAACTAGTGAGATAGTAAATATAAAAAATGCCTAAACAAATAAAGTGAAAATGCAATGGGGTAATTTTTTTTATGAACTAGAATTTTTTTGTGATCTAATGCAAGTGGAATCAATTCAATTGAAGCTCATTATCGTGCTCTAAAAAATATCAAAAAATTATTGTTCTTTGCTAAAAAGGAGGTCTAGCAATCTAGATTTGGGAATAAGAAGACTAATCCAAGCAACTCAACGATTCTTATGAGCTTCCAAAGATTTTCCAAGGATGAAATAATGCTTGTGATCCTGCAAAAGAACTTACATCAACCATTTAACTCAATCCTAAAACAAGAAATCATTAATCCTAAATGTAGAAATAGAAAGGAATAAAAACTAGAGATGCATGTGAATAAGCAATGAAAAGAAGGAAAGAAAATGATACAAAAGCACTCTGAGGTTCCTGGGATGGCCAAGCCCAAGGAAACTTAGAGACCTATGGAGGATAACAGGATTTAAAAGTTGAACATGACACCAATCTTCGTTATTTTCATCAATAGAATTACATCCCTACAAGAAAATACAATGGAGTTGCAAAAATACAAGCTCTCTCCACAATAACTGTAATGAAAATCTCCCCCTAGAGGAAAATTTGACTTGGTACATGTAAAACATTAATAGGAGCCATTACCCGTGAATGGAAGAAGCTTTCCCCACCAAAATCCCTTGATTAGTGGATCTAGTCCCCAGTACTAGGAATTTGCATTAATTGGCAGGGAACACATTCCTAGATTTTCTTAGTCATTCACTAGAGGCAAATTTGAATTGGTACTTATAGAAAATAATTAAGAATCATTCCCCATGGATAGAGGAAGCTTTTCCCAGTGAAATCCCTTGATTAGTGGAACACATTACTAGATTTTCTCAATCATTGGAGTTCCAAATTTTATGCCATAATTCCATAATATCTTGTTGACTTATTATTTATTATTGATCCTCCCATAGTAGGGAACAAATCCCTAAATTATCTCCTCCTCCAACAATTCATAATCTCCCCAATATTCTCATAATATTTTATGAAAATAAATAATATTAGGCACAAATATTCAATTATTTATAAACCTTCCTAATGAATATATTAAAGTTAAAAAAAATTATATAATGCAAAACGATAGGTTTAATGTGCTAAAGGATGGTCATAGGCCTTAATTTATGTCTAATTTAGAGGCCCATCATACTCCCTTGCTGAAAGTGTTGCTCATCCTCTAAGAAACTTAGTCACCTCATTGTGCCTCATCCATGGCCCTGTTCGCCTCTCTCTTGTGCATTAAGAATCTTGGTTGTAAGCTCTACAAGAACAAGGCCGAAAACATATTTCTTTAAAGAAAAATCATTATTTTTTGGGACCATTAGCTTGCTTTCTTGCCCTTATTCAAGACGATTTCTTGAATATTTTTTTAGTTTGGAAAGGTCTTACACACCCTTATTGGAATAAGAAGTCATTTATTTGCCTTAGTAATGCATCCTGTAGGATTTTTGGGTCACAGTAATTCCTACAAGATCATCCTATAGGTTTATAAGGGATCCTCTATAAAACACAGTTCCTTTGTAAACTGAAGTAAAGGAGTGGAAAAAATGACAGAAATTGTGGATGAATGAATAGTAATGAGTGGTAAAATAAAAATGTAAGTGATAGGGGTCTCTTTATGATCCTCCTTTGCTCTTTGACCATCCTTCTTGCTGACTTGCAAATGGAAATTTCATGAAAATGAAGAGGATGCTCTCTTTTTTGTTTTTTTCAAGAATGAAATGGGATGGATGAATGATGAATAGATAGTGAATATGAAGTGGATGGAAGGCTTGGAGTGCTTTGGTGACCTTGGCCTTTGCAAAATTTCTTCTTTTAACTGTTACCCTCATTCCTTGAAATCATCACCCTGCATAATTTGACCTTTAAACATTGCATGAGTGAAGGAGTGAGTTGCAATTAACTAGTTGAAGGTAGCTGAGACTACTAACCAATCCTTAGATTATAAAACCTCATATCTCATGTAATGACAACAAATTTATAACTATAATATGCTCAAGAGAATAGGTCAAGGACATTGCATACCCGTACCTACCTAATAGTTGTTGGAGAGACATGCCTATTGCAGCTGAGTTGATGTTGATATGTAGGTGTTGGATGGTGATGCTGATGATTCTGATGTTGCTGCTAAGCTATGGAGGAGCTTCTTTGAACTCTGGATCTCCTTTAAAACTACTCACTACCAATCCTATAGGTGTTGTTCTGTATCCTATAGGTTTACAAGACAACGAATTGTTTTGTCCATATCTCCCAAATGGTAGACTGGATTGAGCTGAAACTTTTTGAGCATGTTTCCATAATCATTATACACCTCCCCATAGAAACATTTTGGTCAATGGATGCACGGATCTTGAGAAAAATGAAAAATGGTTGAAGGTGATGGAGGTCAATTTCTTAGAAACCATGCACTGTAATTTTTTGAAATGGATTGGGCATGTTACCATCTTCCATATGCATCTCCCCATGAAACATATTTTTAAATGGATGCACGGATATTGAGAAAATGTAAAACTAGCTGAAGGTGATGCAGGTCAATTTATTGGAGATTTTGTGCTGGAAGTTGCTGAAATTGCTTGAGCATGTTACCATCATCCACATGCATCTCCCCCTAAAAAAATTGGCAAATGGGTGCATTGTTTTCAAGTTATGGCAAAAAAAAATTTCTACTCTATGTATTTTTGTATCCTGTAGTAAAACAAAGCACCCTGTAGTTTTTTAGGACAACAAGGAAAACGAGTGCTAGAAGCTTGGGAATGATGGGTGGATAGTTAAAATAAATGAGGGTGATGGGTTGGCATGGCCTTGGCCTTGTTTGAGGATTTGCGCGAAGTAGGAGAAAGTTAAAATTTGAATTCTTTTGACTAGGCTTGACCAATTTTCCTTTTGGTACCAACTTGTTCTTGTTGCTTGCAGATGTTGGAGAGTACATGCATGCATGGAGCAAGGATTATTTTACTTTTTCCTCTTTTTTCTTCTAGGCCTACTAGTCGCCTCAGTGACGTTTTCAACTAGTAGATCTGCCTAGGCGCCTCAAAGGAGGTTTTCACCTAGGATCTTTTCTTTTTTCTCTTTTTTTTTTTTTCAACCCATTGATCGCCTCACGGAGGTTTTCAATCAATGAGCCAATCTCAGGTGCCTCCAAGGAGTTTTTCACCTGAGATTTTTATTTTTTCTCATTTTTTTTCTACCCTACCCTACTTGAAAAGAAAAATGACTTTCAAATATAAGAACACTTCCAATGGAGCCATGTGCACATCAAGATGACAGACAAAAAGATGTGTAGGCTTGAAACGTATGCTTTGACATGTACCTGGATTTCAGAGACCGAATAATTTGACTTTGAAAAGATCAAGCATAGTTGATAAAGAGAGTGATGATGCAACTTAGTTACTGTCTGGAACCATATTTCAATATAATTGTGATGTCCCTGGTCCTTCTCCTGATTTGGATTATTCTTAATGTTTTTTTCTACCGTGACCTTCAAATCTTCCTCTTTTTTCTGATTGTTCTCTTGAATACATGGAGGATTTCATGGTAACCATGAGGTATTTCTCTATGTCTCTGATTCTGATGTCTACTCTTCATCAATCAATGCCCATGGTTCACTGGTCTTCTTATTTGAATCTTCTTCTTCTGGATGTAGTCCTTCAATGATATTAAGAGAATTTATTTTTGCAATACTCTTCTTGAGTTATGGTGAATACTGTTGAGCTCAAGAGGAGATGTTTGGAAGGGTTGTACCTCAACATTGTAAGTGGGCTGAGCTACTTCAATGTGTGGGTTTGGAAATGGTGGTATAGGTAGTTGAGTTGGAGTGTATATTTGAGATGGATGTGGCTCGGGTTATGGTTGTGGTGGAGGTAAATGGTAGGGATCACATGGAGTTGGGTATGGAGGATATTGAGAAAAATATTGAGGATATTTTGGATGGATCCAATAAGTTCCTTGCCAACCTTGTTGCCAAGATTGGTTTTGGGGTTGAGATGGCCAATGTTGCTAAGGAGAAGGTGTGTTCCAATTACTTTGTGGTGGATATACATAACCTTGAAATTGTGAATTAAGCTCTTGCATCATATCAGGCTGAATAGGTTGCCATGGTCCTCTTGGAGCTACATAACATAGCTGCATTGGTGATTGACTCTCTCCATTGTCTTCTTGGTAAACTTCCTTCAACCTTGGTGTAGAGCTGTAACAAGGGCCTTTTTCACCTCTAGTTATCTCACATTACAAGTCAATCCGGGAGCGTTTTGTTATTGTGAAGGGTACCTCGATTTGAGGCTATTTGTCAGAGTAATGATTAGTAGTATAGGTCTAATAAGTACAAGAGTAAACAGATGCAAAGCTATGCTAAATTACCTTTGCATAAAGAAATCACACACGGCAACTTTGTCAGTCAAGGGTACGGAAGCAGTAACCAATCCCTTTAGAAACTGATGAAGGAAAAGGAATTAGAGTATGGATCATGGATCTGTGAGAATAATAGCGTCTGCTGTGTCTCACGATAGCCTTGATCCTCCTCTCACACAATACCAATGAATGCAAGTAAAAAGGAACAGCAAGAAAGCAGAATGGAACAACAATTCAGAAATGGAACAACAGTAAAAAGGAACGGCAGGAAAGAAACTAAATCTCACGAGTTCAACACTCTCAATTCTAGGCATCAACTTACATACAAAGAAAGAGCAATCTTTTGTACAAGTAGACAGTTTAATCAAATGGAACAGAAAATCACCATAAACATGAAACGTCAATCATATATAAACATAATCTGAAACGATTACCAGTAGTCCACTACTCCAACCATATGTAGCTGAAACATTCCACTTATAAATTCTGTAACGAAAGTGAACAACTTAGAACAATGTTATGTGATCAATTCTGGAAATATCATGTAAACTTGTTACAAAGATTTACAAAAGGAAAACTACTGATGAACAAGTATGGAACAACATGTACGTATATCAAATTATTGAGAGCAATAAACAAACCACACGAAGCCAAACTCTAATGATACAATCAGCCAGTGTCCGTTGGAGCCGGGCCCTTAGCTTCCAATGGCACACCGCCATAACTTACTTCAGATGCAGGGGGAAAGTAACACCAAATATATTATGTTAACGCATCAATGATAGTACAGCAAAACTTAAGTCTAAAAGAGCCTCGATTGTCTGAGTTTAACCAACTATGCAGCTTATAAACAGAAAGTAAAAATACAAGATACTCTAGCCATCCCCGAAGTCTTCAATGCTGCCCCTTTTTATACAAGTAATGGCGGAGTTAACTAAACAACAAAATAATTGAACGTAACGATCCCTCAGGATCAAAGATCCTGAGGGATCTGTTAAACTGTTAACTCCTTTCTTTTCTCTGCCTAGCCTTCCGAACTGACAGTCCTTCATCTCGTCCCATATTGATCTGCCTTGATTTACTCGCCCTGGTCTGGACTTTATTTGGTTTTGGAGGGACAGCCGTTATCTGCTCATGGAACTCTTGTTTTGCACCGCGCCTTCCTACTTTTGTCTTTTCCTGCATAAAGAAGATAATTTTTAGTGATTGGGTCATTCATACTTATTCTCATTGCATTCTCCCTATTGTATAACAAAGAAAAGGTTACAACTATTGCTTGAAACACGACTAAGTTATTCGTTAAAACATACCTTTCCAATGCTCTACACACCCCCCGACTTACTATGTTTCATGGCCTCATGAAAATGTTGTAATTAACGTGGAGAGCTGTAAGAGAATAGGCGGGAGAGGGAACCTCGTGAGGAGGTCTGCAACCATGGTGAGCAACTAGATTATCAAAGAATTGGTTCAATTGATCTGCAGGCATATTATACAAGGCCTGGTACCCAGGCACAGGGTGCCAAATAATTGGGCTACGGAACCGGTATCCTAACCAAGATGGCCCAGCACACAGGATGTGCTGGCCGTAAAGGGCTAACCGTTCAGCAGCCAGCTCAAAATTCTCGTATTTGAATGGCTCACTGAGCTGGATGCTTGGGGTAGAAATCCGATAGCGGAATTTGGCAGATTCCAAGGCAGAATCCTTAATAGCCAGAAAGTATTCCAAGCTATTTCGGATCAAACCCTCATGCATGGGCCCTAGCAGTTCTATGACGCCCGGGGTTCTCATAAGGCGTTTGTGTGATTGCCATAGTTGAACGGGGTCTCTAGGCTCGGCCCTGACCCATAGATCTAGGCTGTTCTCCTGCCTCTGGAAGGCATTGTAAGCCCTGAGCCACTTCAACTAATTGACCCCAAATGAAACGAAGGCTTGTAGTTGTATATCTCCCACAAAAGGGCTAGAGTTTAAATCAGTTTCCTACTCCAGCACCATATTGTGCAAATAGAATTCACATAGTGACCGTTGGACCTTAACCCCATAATGTTTACAACAATCAATAAAATCATTAACATTATTACTCTGAATGGGGGCACCTGCCCTGACGGCTTTTATTTTCAATCTTAAGTATCTTTCAAGGAGAAATAAAGCATAATTCTTTGCAGGGGCCCTACAAGTCAAAACATCATTATACAGCGAGCATACAGTGTCCAATTGTTTAATAACAGCATCTAGTCAACGTGTTACCTTGGCAACCTTCTCCTATTCCTTCTGCCATCCTTCAAAGGCCTGACTCTCTGATTGACTCATGTTCCGCAGTTGCTGCTGCAGTTCTTCATGTTTTTCCCAAGGGATCATTTGTTCCCTTAACTGCTCAACTTTCTGCTGCAACTCCTCGTATTTTTCCTGAGGGATCATTTCTTCCTTTAGCTGGTCAGCCTCCTGTCGGGCCTACTTCATCTCGTGGTGCAAGGCCTTGGTTTTTGGATGCATTTTCCATGATTTCTCAGAGGCAGGGAGTCTTACCTGGACCTTCCTATTTCGCTGCCTGGAATTCGTATCCCGAATTATCCCTAAAGGTGATGCGTCAATTTGGACTGCTTTGCTTTCCCTTTCTTTCTTAACATGAATAAAGGGGTATGATGGCCCCTTTGTAAATGGAATGTCGTCTTGCGGCTCGGTTTTGATTGGAACGGCAGCTGGTCCCAATGGGCTATTTGGAACAGCAGTCTGTTCCTCAGCGTCAATAGGGACGGAATTCTGATGTTCCATACCAGATGGAACGGCATTTTGTCCCTTAGTGCTGGTTGGAACAACCGTAGGTCTATCAGCGGAGTATTGACCTACAAGGCGCCTATAAGCCCCTTGCCTTCTCATCTGACAGGACCCTGCCACATTTGTTCTTCTTTTTCTCCTTATGGTCCCCCTTATTCTCAGACTGGCTTTCAAACTTCAAATTTTCTGCCGAGGCTGGGTTATAATATTTAGCAGCCTCTGCTGTTTCTTTCTCAATTTCTTAATTTCTCTTGCCTCGGCTGTGGGCGCATGAGCGGTCCTCTTATCTGCTCCTCTTTCATCGAGGGTTTCTTCTGGCATTCTGGGAACAGACTGTTCCCGACAAGCATTTTCATTCTCCGCGACATCAGCAGGTGGGTTTTCTCCCGGTGTCTTGGGAACGGGTTGTTCCTGGTTGGTATTTACATTTTCCTTGTCAACAACAGGGGGGTTGTCTCCTCCTGCCATTTCTTCATGCAATTCTTCATGTGCCTCTTCCTCGGAGGGTCCTTCAGGAGGGTCTACTGGACTGGAAGGTGAAGCATAATCTCCCAGGCTGGCCAAGGTGGTGGCCATCTCTTCTTCTCCCATGGGGACTTGTGGAGGGTTGTCCCCCAATTGTCCCATCTCCTCCTCCTGAATTGGCTGCTCAGTGGCTGCCTCCGGATAGCTGGCCTCGGCCTCAGAGTCAGAATGTTCATTTCCTTCCTCGGCTTCTGCTCTGTTCTCAATTTGTTCCTCATTTTCCCCCGAGGCATCCTATTCTGGCACTGGTGGTTCCTCTGTTATTTCGATCGGTTGGTCAATGCTTAGCTGGATTTTCTCCAGCCTGCCTCTTATTCTTGCCAACCGAGCTGACTTCCTATGCCTCTCAAGCTGTTCGGGTGTGCTGGCCACCTGTTCTTCCACCACCACCTTTCTGCGTTTTTCAGCTTGTTCTGGCGTGCTAGAGGAATGCCTACGTTTCGAGGCAGCACGTTCTTCTGTGGCCAGTTCCTTATGTTTTTCTGCATGTCCAGATGCTCTAGAGGAACGTTTTCGTTTTACTGACTCCGTGCGCTTCTTGGGTTGCTCGGGTGTATCCGAGGGGTGCTTGGGTTTTGGCGATTCTCTGGGCTTCTTAGGTGCTTCAGAGGTACTAGCGGGATGCTTAGCCTTTGGGGATGGTGATGCCACTCCCCCTCCCATTGTTGTAATAAGCTCCCCCCAGCTACTCTGCTGCTGAGTGAGACTGTAGCTCACTATCAGGCGAATCAACCCATGGTGGCTAACCACTGCGTCTTCATGGTGTGCCTTTTTCAGGCACCGAGAGGCATCATGCAGTAATGAATTTAACAATGCAGGGAGATTCACAGAACATTTTCCTTTTAACACAACCAGGAGCTTAAGGTGACGCGGTCTTACACATCTTTTCGCCCCTCACAGGTGATGTAGCTCTGCACTACCTTTGCCAATTCGCTCCAAGGTTCTCCTAGCGTTGCCGGCAACACTCCTTTTCCCTTCACTGTCAGATTCTGTCCTTCGTCTTGGAAAATTTCTATGGTCTTTTGCAATCTCTCTTTCTTTCTCGTCCATATTGGTCCTGAGGCTGGACTTCCGCGATTATTTCCTTCGTGACCTTTATCTGCTTCCCACCTACTACGGAGTGTTCTTCCTTCAAATTCTACAGGAATTCCATGGCCACAATTTCATTTGATTCACGCAGGCAGCTAAAATAAGTTAGCCACCCCGCCCTTTCTAGGATCTCCTGAGCGGCTTCGGAGACTACTAGCTCACTGAGCTCGCTTCTGATAGCCTTGCCTCCCATGGTTCTGTTTCGGGATCTAGATGGAACAGCAATTACCTGTCGCAAAGAACGTAATCGCAGCAAAAAAAAAACACATAGCATGCATGAAAATGGCTTGTAAACAACAACTTTTTGCAAAAATAGCATTGTCATGCCGTTAACCCATATCGTACCTTCGTACCATATCATTTCCGAATGATGTGCTAACACGTGGCCGGCGGAGTAATGATGTCACCTCCCCCCACGCAATATGATAGGCTGTCCCAGCCGTCAAATGGAGGAGGGGCCACCATCTCGTCACCAAGTCATAAAGGAGCAGCATATAGAGGTTTGCCATGTTTCAGATTAGACAAAGAAATACCGAGATCGAGGCAAAGGGTAGATCGCGTTTTGTATAAGCCTGCGTGATGTGATGCAAGACAGGAGGATAGGACATCTGGCACTCATGTAAAGTCTGCAGTAGTCATAGTCGATACCTTTACCATGATTGGTGGTGATAGGTATTCATGCGACGTATCCATCAAAGTGTAAGATATAATTATTACGAGGATAGAAAGAAGTATTTGATATGATCCAAATTGGTGTATATATTATGACTCTGATACCATTAACAGAGCTCTCCTACCGACAGGTGTTCATAACCTTGGCATAGTTGTTTATTTCACCCTGGAACGATGATCCTTTGTGTATTTTTGAAGAGAAATTCTTGTCAAAATGTAGGCCATCATGCTGGCGTGGTAACCAGATAACCATGATGCCATTCACCAGAGAGGCGTGAAACGCGGGCAGGCCGGCTCGTAATGAGACCCCTTGTTCCAAGGTTTGTTTATGTAGTGAACCCGTTGGACCATATCCCTGGTGTGGTGGCCATGATGGGAATGCCACTTCGCTTCCAATCTTATGATCATAGTAGGCTGGTTCTTTTATGAAACCCCCTATCCTGCATTTGACAAATAATTTCTTTTTATTTTGCTTTTGCTCTTTTTTTCTTTTGAAACAGACTTTTGCTCTTGTGTAATTACACATAAGGGTGGTTCAGCCCTCCTTAAGAGTGGGAATGGCGGAAGAAGTCTTGTCATCCCAATAGGAAGATATAAATCTTTTGTTCTCTTTCCAAGCAATAATAGAGGAAATTGTAGGGACTCAACATGATGAAATTTTCCAACAAGGCAGAGGAGGTGAGACTATGACAGCAAGAATGATGAGTGTGTGGATCCTTCCTTTGTTATTGCATCAATACTAGGGCTGTTAAAGATAGCGATTTATGATATGCTGATCTCGATATATCCTGGCTTTTATATTCATTGCATAAATGTATAGCTGCTACTTATGACCTTGGAAAGAGGATGGACAACACATCCTTCATATGAAAGGGACAAGAGCGTACTACTCCTTTTTTGAAAGGGAGGGTGAGGAGGAGTTCATCTGATGCATTGTCTTAAAAAAATAGCAGAAACACACAAATGTTGTTTCTTTTGAAAAAGGAACAGCCAAAAATATTCAAGTGTTGTTCCTTTTGAAAAGGAACAGCAAAAACACACAAGTGCTGTTTCTTTTGAAAAGGAACAGCAAAAGAACACACAAGTGTTGTTCCTTTTGAAAAGGAACAGCAAAAACACACAAGTGTTGTTCCTTTTGAAAAGGAACAGCAAAAGAACACACAAGTGCTGTTCCTTTTGAAAAGGAACAGCAAAAACACACAAGTGTTGTTCCTTTTGAAAAGGAACGGCAAAAATCAAAAAGTGTTGTTCCTTTTGAAAAGGAACAGCAAAAACACACTAGTGTTGTTCCTTTTGAAAAGGAACAGCAAAGAAAACCATATATACAAAATTTACAATTTTATATACAAAATGTGGTAAAAGATGAATTTCTTACTGATCTAAAGGTGAGGAAGTTTTTGCTTCCTCGCCCATAATCGTAATATTAGTGTCTTGGCGTAGCTACTGACAAAAAGATTCCCGAGTGAGCAGTTTGCGATACAGACGAACTCGGTGGCCGTTTACCTTAAATGTATATCCAAACCCATCGATTGTGATCAGAGTAAGGGTCCCATTGTCATGGACTTTTTGAATCTCATATGGTCCCAACCAACGAGTCTGAATCTTCCCTGGGAAATCCTGAAATCTAGAATCATATAACAGAGCCCAGTCTCCTTCATGAAATATCTTGTCTTTAATGAGCGCATCATGCCACTTGGCTCGCTGTTGTTGAATGAGTGTTGTATTTTGTAATGCAGAGAGCCTTGTTTCATCTAACTCATTAATTTGCTGTAATCGATTTTTCTGTGCTTCACTTAAATCCAATCTGACTTCTTGGGCAGTTCGCAGCGTTTGGATCTCGAACTCTATAGGAAAAATGGGCTGCTTTCCAAACACTAAGTGATATGGTGAATAGTCAGTGGTGCTTCTCCATGTGGTTCGATAAGCCCACAGTGCCTCGGGTAGTCGGGCGGCCCAATCACGGCGATGTGAGGCAACATTTTTTGTCAAAATTGACTCTATTACCTTATTGCTGCTCTCCACTTGCCCATTTGCCTGTGGATGGTATGGGGTAGTAATCTTATGCTGAACATGATAGTTATTGAGCGTTGCAGCTAATTTATGCCCCACAAATTGTGGTCCTCCGTCTGTAATCACTTCCCTTGGAAGACCATAACGTATAAACAAATGGAGCAAGAACTGTATTACCGAATCTTCTCTAGCTCTAGGCAATGCCTCCGCTTCAACCCATTTGGTAATGTATTCAGTTGCCACCAAAATATAGGTTCTTTGGTTTGATGGTGGGTTGATGGGTCCGACGAAGTCCAGAGCCCAGCGTTCGAAAGGTTCGATCACTAATTGAGGCCGCAAAGGCATTTCTTCTGCTGGACCAGGTCGTCCTGCACGCTGACAGCTATCACAGGCCTGGACAAATTTTTTCGCGTCTTTGAAAATTGTAGGCCAGTAATACCGTGTTTGTAATACTTTATGTGTTGTTCTTCGTTCGGCGAAATGTCCTCCACATGGCCCATCGTGGCAGACTTTCAAGATATCAAAGATTTCATCCTCCCGAATACATCTTCTGATTTCCATATCTGCACCTGTGTGAAACAAATAGCCCCCAACCCACGAAAATCGGTTGCTTTTCTGAACAATCTGCTTCCGTTCATTGGGGGTTAAATGTTTTGGGAGTTTACCTACTGCAAGATAGTTAGCAACATCAGCGTACCAGGGAGTTTGAATAGCAACAGCAAATAGGTGTTCGTTTGGAAATTGGTCCTCGACTGCTGCAATTTCAACTGATTTTGGTATTCTTGAAAGAAAATCAGCTACAGGGTTCTCCTTCCTCGGTCGATCTCTGATTGTAATATCAAAATCCTGCAACAGGATCAACCACCTGGTTATTCTTCCATCTGTAACAGGTTTATTTGCTAAATACTTGATAGCAGAATGGTCTGTATACAAAATAACGGGATAGCCTGTAATATAGTGTCTAAATTTATTAACAGCGTGTATCACA
>APFE030001863.1:55935-129707 GCA_000404065.3 Pinus taeda | reverse complement strand
GAATGGTAAATTCCAATTAGGTCCTCGGAGGACTGGAGCTGTAGATACCAACTTCTTTAGTTCTTTGAAGGCTCGATCACATTTCTCTGTCCATAAGAAGTCAACATTTCCAGTTAATGCATGTAAAGGTGCAGCAATATGTGAATAATGTTGTATGAATCTTCTATAATACCCAGAAAAACCAAGGAAACTGCATACCTCTGTTTGATTAGTGGGGGTCGGAATAGGAAAAAGTATTTGAATTTTAGCCAGGTCTACCTGAATACCAGCTGCTGAGATATAGTGTCCCAGAATGAGTCCTTCGGTCATCATCATGTAACACTTTTCGTGACTCAAGAAAAGCCTGGTGGCGATGCAGCGTTCTAGGAGTTTTTCGAGAGTATCTAGAGCTGGATCAAAGCCATCTCCATATGGTGTGAAGTCGTCCATGTAGACTTCCAATCCATCATTGATTAAATCTGCAAAGATGCTAAGGACAGCCCTTTGGAATGTGGCCGGAGCATTACATAATCCAAAGGGTAAGACTCGATAAGCGAACGTTTCCCCGAGGGCAAGTAAAAGGTAGTCTTATTCCTGGGTCTTCAGGGCAATCTGAATCTGATTGTATCCGCTTAAGCCATCCCAAAAAAGAAAAGAATTTCTGCCTGTAAGGTTCCAGTACTGATCTATGGAATGGAGAGGGAAGTGGTCTTTTTGTGTAGCTTTGTTCATTCTCATAATCGACACAGATCCTCCATTTCCCGTTCTTTTTAGGTACTACCACAAGTGGGGAGACCCATTTGCTGTCAGAAATAGGATAAATAAAATTAACGTCTAGAAGTTTCTGAAGCTCATCTTTTACAACGGCTTTTAAGTGGGGATTGAGTCTTCTTTGCGGTTGACGAACAAGTCTTGCATTTTTCTCGATATAAATACGATGTGTGCATAGCTGGGGATCAATCCCTTTCATATCGGGATAGTCCCATGCAAATGCCCCCTGATACTTTCGTAACAACTGGATGAGTTTTGTCTCTTGCTCTGGTGTCAGATTAGCGTTAATATTTAAAGTTTTCCCCGGTTCAATTTGCACTACTTTGCTATTAGCAACAGAAGTCACAGGTATGATTTGGTCATGTCCGTCTTTCAGGGGATCCTCCTCTAATTCATTGTCAAATGTCGCTTTTATCATAAAACAGTGTGCATACGATGTGGATTCAGTTTGATTAATGAATTTATTGATGGCGTCGTCTTCGGTTTGATCTTTGAAATCTAGCGCTTCCTGGACTGTTAATGGGGGTCTAATATTGTCAGTGATATATGAGGCAGGGCGCAGATTGGTTAATGATGTATGAGGTGTGATGCTTGGCTGCGCTGGAGGGTACAAAATTAGATTTTTAATATCCGGCCCTCTGGTTATAGTCATGTTTCCCTACCGGCAACCGATATAGGCATCAGCAGTAGCGAGCCACGGTCTACCTAGAATTAGCGGATGTCCATCTAGTCGGGTTTTTGGATTAATAATCAGGAAATCGGTCGGGTATTCCCAGGAATCCACTGAAACCATGATATCATACAAGGTGCCTTCTAGTCTTATTACTGATCGGTCAGCTAGTTCTAACAAAGTGGAAGTAGGTTCTACCGATGTAATTCCGAGCTTCTGGCAAGTCGATGTTGTCAGGATGTTAATTATAGCCCCTAGATCAACTAAGATGTTGGTCAAGGTCTGCCCACAGATTTGAACAGTGACAATTGGGTTTCCAGGGTCCTCGTATTTGACTGGCGTCTCTTTTCCTGATAGGAGGTCAGATAAGGTGTCGACTACCTGGACTTTTGGGTTAGAGGTTACATTTCTTTTTGGTTTTCTGCTACACAAGTCTTTTATGGTTTTTGTATATATGGGGATATCCTGTATAGCTTGAAGGAAAGGAATTCTTATATACAAGTTTTGAAGTTCTCCCAGAATATCGAAATCTGGATATTGTGTTGGTTGCGGGATGGCCAATCGTTCTAGGAAAGGTGGAGGAGATGTAATTACTCGCTGATGGGCTTGGTCTTTACTTACATCTTCCTCTTGTGACGGCTGTTTTGTAGGTAACTGATCTTCAATGTGAGTTGTTCTATGTCCCTCGGTTTCTATTATTCGCCGAGATCTTAACTGAAGATCATTGCACTCCTGCAGATCTGGTTCAATCTCTGAGGATTCTGTAATTTGAAGAGATTGAACTGGTCTATTATTTGGATTCGGGTTGGGTTGGGCTAGGATCTGCGGTCTCAAGTTAGGCTGGGGATTTTGTTGTAAGGCTGGCAGAGTTGGTTGAGGGAGCGGAATTGATCCTGGCGATTGATATGTCGATCTTGGCCAGTTTGTCTGCCAGGGTGAACCTTGCGAAGTAGAAGGGGTCCATTGCGGAGGATATGCATTATTCTGCCAGTATGGTGGGGGATATGGGAAGTTTCGCCAACCAGATTGGTTCATCCAAGGATTCGGAGTAGGAGACATTTGAGGTGACCAATTCGAAAATGGGTGCTGAGACTGGTTTTGCCACATATTCTGTTGCTGAGCATTAAACTGCGGAGGTTGAAAAGAAGAGGAGGGGTCTGAAAACATACCAGATTGCTTTGGCTGTCATTGACGACGCTGGTTAATAAAATATGTTGATTCTGGCTCCTCTTCTGCTTCTTTGTATACTGCCTTCAAACCAGGAAGTGAAGGGCAGCTTTCAGTCAGGTGGTCTTTGGTACAGATAGCACATGTTTGAACTATATCGAGCGGGAATTCCTTGTGGCTATGTTTCTTCCTGCACCGAGGATAGAAGATTGCTAGGTTTTGTTCCGCCTCTGCTTGCTTCTGTTTAGCCTGCACAATATCAACCTGTGTAGTTAATGTCCCCAGGATATCAGTTTTAAAATTTTCTAGCAAATTTCCAAGTTCCACACGTGTTACTCCCTCTGTTGATGTTCTGTGATCTCTGGTAAAGCGATCATATTCTGCTGGTTTTATCCTTGTGCTACCTCTTGAGCTCCTGATACACAGATCAATGATGTCAGCGAAATTTTCCTGATAAATGTCTCCTTTCCCCATAATATTCAACGTTTCAATCCATTGCTCTTTCATACCTCTAATTAATGCGGTTTTCAATACATTATCAGGCAGAGGCAATGATGCATAGGGAGATCTTTTCAAGTTATATTGGAAACGTTCTACATATTCTTCTAGAGATTCGTTTGGTCTGGCTGACATTTGAAAGATTTCATATTTTAGCTCTCTTGACCTACAGTAATCCTGATATTTCTTTAAAAAGGCTTCTTTCATTTGATCCCAATTGTTAATAACCCCACCACCTAAACCCATAAACCATCTCAAGGCAGCCCCTTTTAACGTGGAGGGGAATAATTTTAATTTCTGGGGATCGGTAGTGTAATTGTATCCTCTACATAATAGATCAAATTCGAACAAGAATGCATCCGGATCCTCCGATGTAAGGCCATGGAATGTGGGGATATGCTAGAGGGGGATGGATTTCATGGGCGCATTTGCTGCAGAATCTACTATAGGGTATTGCAATGTGGAGGTCTGGGTATTTGGCTGATTCTGCGCCATGGGATCGAATATATGCCAGTAATCTTCAGGTATTTCTAAGAGAGTGTTCCTTGGTTGAGTAGGGGTAGTCTCAACGGGGATTGTTTTGACAACACTCCCTTTATCAGGGATAATGATGGTCCCTACTATCTGAGGTGAATGAATTCCTTCAACAAGAATTTTTGCAGCGCTTCCATTATCCGGGCTACTTAAAGGCTGGTTTGGTTCGATAGGAGATCTAGGTTCCCCGATTTCCCCTGTTTCTCCTTCTCCTTCACAAAGGTTACTAAGTTTCCCTTCGTGCAATAGTCCAGGAGTCAAATTTTCAATTTCTTGAAAGTCCTGCTCCTCTGTTTGACTGTGCACCTCAGCAAAAACTTCAGATGGTGATTCTGAGGCCTGAAGGGAACTAGTAGGCTGTTTAGAATTGGTTTTCCTGTAACCTACTGATGGCTGAGATTCGGCTTTCTTATAGATTTCGTCTATGAAGGTCGTTCGCCCAAGGGTCATCGGCCCCTTGGCTTTTTCGGCTTTGGATGGAGGCTTCTGATTTTTTTCAGGTTTTTTCTGCTTAGTCATGCACTCCAATTAAACTGCTAAATCCTATTTAACCAATCAATTTCTGCTGGGAAGGCGGACGGTCGAGCAGGGATTTTACATGCTCCGTACGTAGGTTCTTACCTTATGTTTTCAAAATCCAATTCCCCCCTGGCAGATTCGCACACTACCCTGTTTTTAAAAAACAAATGGCTATACCCTTCGCCGGCAACGGCGCCAAAATGTAGAGCTGTAACAAGGGCCTTTTTCACCTCTAGTTATCTCACATTACAAGTCAATCGGGGAACGTTTTTGTTATTGTGAAGGGTATCTCAATTTGAGGCTATTTGTCAGAGTAATGCTTCGTAGTATAGATCTAAGAAATACAAGAGTAAATGGATGCTAAGCTATGCTAAATTACTTCTGCATAAAGAAATCACACACGGCAACTTTGTCAGTCAAGCGTACGGAAGCAGTAACCCATCCCTTTAGAAACTGATAAAGGAAAAGAAATTAGAGTATGGATCATGGATCTGGGAGCATAATAGCGTTTGTTGTGTCTCACGACAGCCTTGATCCTCCCCCCACACAATACCAATGGATGCAAGTAAAAAGGAACAGCAAGAAAGCAGAATGGAACAGCAATTCAGAAATGGAACAGCAATAAAAGGAACAGCAGGAAAGAAACTAAATCTCGCGAGTTCAACACTCTCAATTCTTGGCATCAACTTACATACAAATAAAGAGAAATCTTTCGTACAGGTAGACAGTTAATCAAATGGAACAGCAAATCACCATAAACAAGAAACGTCAATCATATATAAACATAATCTGAAACGATTACCAGTAGTCCATTACTCCAACTATATGTAGCTGAAACATTCCACTTATAAAGTCTGTAACGGAAGTGAACAACTTAGCACAATGTTATGTGATCAATTCTGGAAATATGATGTAAACTCGTTACAAAGATTTACAAAAGGAAAACTACTGATGAACAAGTATGGAACAACATGTACGTTTATCAGATTATTGAGAACAATAGACAAACCACACAAAGCCAAACTGTAATGATACAATCAGCCAGTGTCCGTTGGAGCCGAGCCCTTAGCTCTCAATGGCACACCGCCGTAACTTACTTCAGATGTAGGAGGAAATTAACACCGAATGTATTATATTAACGCATCAACTATAATACAGCAAAACTAAGTCTCAAAGAGACTCGATAGTCTGAGTATAACCAATAGTGCAGCTTATAAACAGAAAGTAAAAATTCAAGATATTCCAGACGTCCCTTAAGTCTTCGATGCCGCCCCTTCTTATACAAGTAATGGCGGAGTTAACTAAACAACAAAATAATTGAACGTGACGATCCCTCAGGATCAAAGATCCTGAGGGATCTGTTAAACTGTTAACTCCTTTCTTTTCTCTTCCTAGTCTTCCTAACTGACAATCCTTCATCTCATCCCGGATTGATCTGCCTTAATTTACTCGCTCTGGTCTGGACTTTATTCGGTTTTAGGGGAGCAGCCGTTATCTGCTCATGGGATTCTTGTTTCGCACCGCGCCTTCTTACTTTTGTCCTTTCCTGCATAAAGAAGATAACTTTCAGTGATTGGGTCATTTGTATTCATTCTCATTGCATTCTCCCTATTGTATAATAAAGAAAAGGTTACAACTATTGCTTGAAACACTACTAAGTTATTCGTTAAAACATACCTTTCCATTGCTCTACAATGCTAACTCTAGTATTCTGTACAACTTATTTCCCAAAGTCACAATAACAACACGAGGCCTTGACTCATACATAGCATGTCACTTCCATAAGTATGGTTAGCCTAATAATACATCACAAACATCAAAGAGAGAAACGTCACATAATACCTCATCTGTAAAGGACTTGATGTTGTATGGGAGGTGGCATTACCGGCTCACATGAAGATCTTGTCCTTGGTGAAGCCACCCGATGGTGTATGGTTGTGGATGTGTTGTGGTCGGTAAGCCTAGCTACTTCACGACCTCTGCTAAAATGAGGTTCTTTTGGCTTCTACTATCAACAATGAACTATAGTGGGGAACCCTTTACCCACATCTGGGAGTGGAAGAGGTGCTCCTCCTCCTCCGGATCTTTGGGTTTCTCCTTCAGGATATTTGTCTTGGAAACAGTGGCTTTGGGCTCTACATCGATAATCTACTTCCCTTTGTCATTCCCCTTGTTGGGTTCTGACTTAGAGTTGGAACATGCATCTGATTCCGAAGCCTTTAGCTCAGCCACCAGTGACTGCTTGGCCCGACACTCACTTGTGTTGTGAGTGGGGCTCTTATGGAACTGACACCAATTTCATGTTTCCTTCTTCACCTTCGCGGTGTTGTTATTTTCTTGCATCTTTGGTTGGTTGTCTTGGGCCACCCTGCCTTAGGTTTGTCCTTTGTTCTATGGTTTGGGAGTACCTTTTCCTTGCTTCGGATTCACAGATCCAAAGTCTCGCTTCTTCTGTTTAAACTTTTTCTCGATCTTAATGGCATATCAGTATGCTGTGCTGAGCGAGGAGATGTTTCGGAACTCCACCTCATCCTGGATGTACCTGTGTAGGCAGCCATGGTACTTGAGAACCAAATGGTTCTCAGAATCCTTGATACATAACTTCGTGTGAAGGGTATGAAAAAAATTGGTAAATTTCGGTACATCTTGGTCCCTTACCTGTTCTCAGAATCCTCATAGCTCTCGATAGGGTAGTACTTCTCCTTGATGGAATCCCGGAATGAGTTCCTAGTGGGTGCGACTTAAAACAGTGAGTTCGTACTTTCATCCTTCTGCTCACTTGCCATGGGGGGTTACTTTGAGAAGTGAAAAAATGATCTTTTCCCGGCTGGAAAAATCATGAACGAAAAAATATTCTTGTAGCAGATTTAACCATTTATCTACAATGTCTACATCTATCTAACCCTCAAATATGGGAATTTCAAAGTTAACTTGTACCTTAAAGGGTCTGCAACTCCCATAGTCGTTGCCGGAAGTAGATTCATCGTCATTAGGTAGCAGTTGAAGGATCTGGACAATGTTGTCCATCATCGTGTTCCTTTATCACTCGAGGGCTTCTTCGAGGAACATTTTGATAGGATCTCCTACCCCCTCATCTTTCTTTTCATCCGCCATGGGAGGCCATCAAGATTTGAATGGTTGGTCTTGCAAAGCTTCGACCAGTTCAAGCCCTAACTCCTTATATCCCGACCTCGTTGGGGACATGCAAAGAAAAATAGAGAAAGAGAAAACTGCTCTGATACCACTGATCCCGATTTAAATAGGAACGCAACAAATTAAAGATATAACAATAAATAAAAGCTGCAGTAGAAATAACACCTCATTTCATTAATATCAAATACTGAAATATGCTTACAAACATAATTGAAATAAGACTAGCTCAGGTGATGGTAGCTTATCTCTGAGAAGAGATGTGGCGGCTACATGCCTCAGAACTGTGTTACAAAGAGGCTGAAAGCCCTCTTTATTGTTGAGAAACAATGGAAATCCCTAAACATCCAAAAACCTAACCCTAGGAGATGAAGCGCCAAAATTTTGGGCCCCATTTGGGTAAATTGGTACATCAACTTCCTAGGGTTGTAAGTTTGGCATACGATCTTCGTTTGGCTATCATGATACCTCATTTCGATGGCCAAAAGCAAATGGGTATGCTAGGTAGGGTTGTTTTTGGTCTCTCCTTTTTCCCTAAAAGCATCGTTTAGGGCCTGAAAACAACTTCGGCAGTTCAGGACCCGAGAAACTGCCAAAAATAGTAAATAGCTACAACTAAGGAAACCGAAAAACTAAAAGAGACAGTGTTGGGGGTCCAAGTGGAATAGGCATGTGGCCACTAATATCCACCTAGATCAAAGAGCCAAACCGACGTGTATACGCAACTTCACTAAAATGAACCAACGTACAGATCTGCAAATATTAACTCATAACTTCACTACTATTCCGGACTTTAGACAAAACCATATCATGACATTCAAAGAATAAAACAGGTGTACACAATTAAATATAGTCCAACCAATATCAGATCATTCAATGATAAGTAATTTTAGGTCTCATGGTCCTTATCCAACATTATTTCAAGGTGCACAAAATATTTCAGATCAAATCACCAACATAGCCCCTTTAACATAAAATATAATTTAGATAGAAGTATTCCTTAGAAACTCTTTTCACTTGCACTCAATGGCCTTATGATCTTCTCCTCCTTACATAGTTTTAGGTCTTTCTCAATACCTCGGACCAAAACCACTTAGGACTTGTGGTATTCTTTGGCACGATCAAATAGTTGTTACTCCGCTCAATATTGTGGGCTAATACCATGGTATTGATCCCTGGTATTCTCTACTCTTGAAATTCCTTGATTTTCCAACCTGTACACTCTTTTCCTCTTGCAGGAGTGCATGTAGATGTATACGTGCCTTTTGTTCTATAGACCTATGTGTATACGTTTTTTTGACTAAGTGGACCTGCGTATACATCTTAAACTGATTTTCACCATCCTTTACCTTCAACTTCTTCATCCTAATTAGTAGAATTTAGTTCCATCTTATTGTTCTTATGTACCAGTGCACTGTTACATCTGAATGGATCTATTACACTGTGGGTTTCCTTTCATAAAAACTGAACTGACCTATGAGTGAGTTGCCATCAAGGACAACACTTGTATCATAATTCTAATAGATCCAAGTAGTGACTTAAAGCATCTACCATGATGATGTATAAAAATGGAGATAAAGGGTAATCTCAATGAAGACCCTTTGAGGCTTTGAAGAAATTTGCAAATCGACCATTCACCAAGGGGGTTATCCATGGGAAGCTAATATAGAAAGTGATCAATTGAATAAATTTGGATTCACAACTTCAAATTTTGATATAGAAAGTCAAAACTTTATTCACAATTTCTACTTAGCCATTGTCCTGCAAATAATGAGTTGAGCTATCATTGCATAGACCTAACATGCAAGTTAACTTCCACAACATAAAGTTTCAAAAATGGGTTCCATGGTCAGTTACGATGGCCTAAGGGACACCGAATAGAATATTATGTGATTGAATATGAATAAGGAAACAATTTTTCTATCATTATTGAATGTAGGCATTGCCTCAACCCATTTTGTAAAATAATTGACTGCAATGGTAGTATACCCATGCCCCTTGACTGAGTAAGGGTTACATGTCATGATGAAAGGAGAATAGCACCTTACTTAGTTCTTCCTCTATGGGATGAGAAGTTAATTGGAGATTCATGTCATCTGCGACTAGTGTTTGAACTTGTTCAAGCATATAGGATTCATCTTCTTCTGAGGATGGATTTCTCTTCTTATATAGATTGTTGAAGAAAAATATTTCCTCTTATTTAATATTCTAAATGTTATCATCTTTGAATCCCTACACGTGTATTTCTTTCATATTATTTTTCCATTCTTGGTTTTTACCTTGTTTATGAAAAAATTGGTTTTTTTATCATCTTCTTGAAGACATAAGCTACGAGATTTGAGTCTCTAATATTCTTCTTCTTATTTTGGGAGCGAATGGTACCTTTGAAAGATGATCATTTCCTATAATAATAGTTCCTCTGTGACTAGCTCATTTTTTATCGAAGACTGGATTGCTTTATTTCTCGTTCCATCTATTGGATAGATGCTTTCCTGTTAGTCTTGGAGTCCTCTAACCAGTTCTTGATGCTCCTCTTGAGTCTTTTAATTTTGTACTCCCAAACAAAGATCGGGCTAACCTCCACCTAAGCGGAGAACAAAGAGGAAGCAAACTCTTAGAAGTTTGGGGACAAGGTCTAGAGCGAGGAATAGTGAAAGGGAATAGGGCCATAATTTTCCTAGGAGGAGAGTGATAACTTTATGAGATAGTGATTTGATCCATTCCAATGGAGGATGGAGAAATGAAGGGAAATATTTAGGGATAATAAATCCTTAGAGGCAAAGAAGTCATCGAGTCTAGTAGTAATATGACCTAGGCTTGGTATTTGATTATTCCAAGTAAAGTGGGATCTAGGAGATTTGAGATCAAGTAGATGGAGGTGACTTATGAAATCATCCATGTTCTCTTGGGAAGGATCATGAATTATGGAACCACATTTGTTCTCCCTATGATTAGAGTGGTATTGAAGTCGCCTCCAAATATACATTTGGAGCCATATTTCAAATCTTTAAGGCCCATGAGAGAGTTCTAGTAGTCATGTTTTCGTTGAAAATGAACATGCATATATCTTGATGACAAGACATATCTCCCTAGACTTGGGAACCAAATCTAGAAAGAAAGAAACAAATAAATATAAACATTCCCTAGTTTATCATAAAATCATAAATGTAAGATGGGATGAATGGTTAATACCTTTAGCTAAGTCAACAACCTCCTTAACTAAGATGATTTTGTTTATGATTTTTCTTCCAGGGACAAAACCTCCTTGATATTTAGAAATGATATCTGAAAGAAGTTTTTTTAGATGATCCACAAGAAGCTTGGAGAGAATTTTATATGAGATATTGTAAAGGGAGATAGGAAAACATATATTGAAAGAATAGGGATTAGATTCTTTAGGAATTAGGGCCAGAAAGGATGAATTTATACCTCTACCAATATAAATATGTTTTAAGGAGTATCTGACCATTTTGCACAGATATCTCTTGATGACATTCAAAAAATGCTAACATAAGTGAGTGAAAAATTCATCTAAACCATGGGATTTGTCAGGATGAAAGGAGAATACTACCTTAGTTCTTCATTTATGGGATGAGAAGTTAATTGGAGATTCATGTCATCTGTCACTAGTGTTTGAACTTGTTCAAGCATATAGGATCCATCTTCTTCTGAGGGTGGATTTATCTTCTTGTATAGATTCTTGAAGAAAAAAAAAATCCTCTTATTTGATATTATAAAAGTTATCATCTTTGAATCTCTACACCTATATTTATTTGATATTATTTTTCCATTCTTGGTTTTTACCTTGTTTATGAAAAAATTGGTTTTTATATCACCTTCTTGAAGACATGAGCTACGAAATTTGAGTCTCTAATATTCTTATTATTCTTTTAGGAGTGAATGATACTTTTCAAAGATGATCATTTCCTATAATTATATTTCCTCCATGACTGACTCATTCTTTATGGAAGATTGGATTGCTTGATTTCTCGTTTCGTCTATTGGATAGATGTTTTTGTGTCAGTCATAGAGTCCTCTAACCAATGATTGATGCCCCTCTTGAGTCTTTTAATTTTTGATTCCTAAATACAGATCGGGCTAACCTCCATCTAAGGGGAAAACAAAGAGGAAGAAAACTTGTAGAAGTTTGGGGACGACGTCTAGAGCGAGGAATAGTGAAAGGGAATGGGCCATAATTGGCTTAGGAGGAGAGTGATAACTTTATGGGATAGTGATTCGAGCCATTCCAATGGAGGATGGAGGAATGAAGGGAAATATTTATGGATAATAAATCCTCATAGGCAAGGAAGTGATCCATTATAGTAGTAATATGACCTAGGCTTGGTATTTTATTATTCCAAGTAAAGTGGAATCTAGGAGATTTGATATCAAGTAGATGGAGGTGACTTATGACATCATCCATGTTCTCTTGGAAAGGATCACGAATAATGGAAGCCCATTTTTTCTCCCTGTGATTAGAGTGGTATTTAATTCCCCTCCAAATATACATTTGGAGCCATATTTTGAATCCTTAAGGCCCATGAGTGAGTTCTAGTAGTCTTGCCTTTCTCTAAAATGAACATGCATATAGACATTGATGATAGCACATACATGGTTTGTTATGGGGATCTAGAAATAATGTTCAAGATAGTGAGTTGTCATGAAGGTATTTAGGATCTAGAGCTAATTAGGATCCCACATAGTATGTAATCCTATTTAGGCTCCCCTATAGTTGATAGAGGAGATATCACTACTATTTAAAATCTTGTTGTGTCTATATAAAATCTCCCACTCCTCTAATCTCATCTCCTAGAGAAGGGCCACCAAGGGTTTTTCATTTTTCCTAAGGGATTTTACTTCAAACATTATTCTTCTAGAATCAAGGCCCCTATAGTTCTATGAGATGATCATCATTATTTACTCTTAGATTGGGTTTCCCTTTTGGAGGGGTTACTCCAACACCTTTCTTGCTTCTTGTTGTCATGTTCTACCAGTTGAAGAGGAATGATATGCAGGTGGTCAAGACTCTTTTCTTTTTTAATCTTTTTACTATGAACTTCTTTATTGGTTTTTCATCCCAATCTACATGAATGATGTTCAAATTATTTATTTTTCTATGCTTCTGAATTTTCATCTACTAAGCTTACAAAGGAAGAGGTGGTTATAGTTTCTCTTGGAGAGAGGAAGCTCTCTTCTTCCTCTAAATTTTCCTCTAAGTTACTTCCTAGATGTCCATTAGATCTGGGGTTGTTCTTTGGTTTTACAATAGGCTCTAGGAGGAAAGGTTGCTCGAGTTCCCTGTTTGGTTCCTGGATTTCTTGAGGAATTTCATATTCTTTAATTATGGTAGCTTGGGATTCAAACTTGTTCTCATTGTCTTCTAGATTTCTTCATCTTCTTGACCATTTGTCATTCTCAAGTGTATTGTTATTTTTGGAAGAGGTTCGTTTACCTTTTTGGTTTTCTTATCCCACTAAGCCTCAGGAGGAGGCTACCGATTATTAAGACTGCGTCTCTTCTAAGCTTCCTACAAATTTTCACCTGGATCACCTTATTTGTCCTCATATATTTTCTTTTTGGGGAAGTTTTTGGAAAAGTTTCCATAATCATGGAAGAATTTTGTATTTCAAGTGAATCTGATCAAATAAAATTCTTGAATATGGGACAAATTGTCAAGGAAAATATTCATTTCTGCAGGGATCCCCTTTTTAAGATCAACCTCAACACATATGAGGGCATAGGAGAATGAATCTTCATAGGGTTCACTACAATCAATGTATTTTCCAAAGGAACTACAAATTTGTCTGACGGTAGCATCATTCCAACAACGAAGGGAAACAAAGGGGATTTTGACCCAAATAGGGACAGAAGTGGGAACATCACAATTGGAATTGAAATACAGGCTTCAATGGTCAAGGTAAAGGCCTTGTGGTCCATTGAAATATGGTTCGCCCTTGAAGATCAAGTCCCTGTCTGACATTTTTCGAAGAAAAAGGTGGAAATCCCATTTCTGCAAAAGGAGGAAGAATCCTCACCTTTTATTAGAGGCTTCTAGTTGTTTTCAATCCATACACAAATAGTCCAAGGAGAGGGCAAAAGACTATGAATTGACCCACCAAACCCCATTCAAATAATTGAGGGGCATGTGATCTAGCCTGAAAGGTGGAGAATTCTACCGTCAAGATCTCATCAAGTTTCTTTATGAATCGAGATGGAGGGTCCTTTTGAAACTTTGGCCCATTTGTCACCAAGGCACTTAATGCAGTAACTTCCTGGGCCAAGGGGGAGTCAGGGGCTGGACTGGTCATGGTTGATTATTAGGATAGAGAAAGGCATTTAATCCAGCAAATTTCAACAAAGATAATGGGCCAAATTAAAGAAGAAAGGGGGAAACAAATAAAGCTAAAGGGATAAGGATAAAGGAAAATGTGAGGGAGTCAAAGACTTAGAATAGAAAAGGGAAACAACGAGAAGAGATGCATAGGTCTACAAGCCTATATTTTGGGGATATGGTAGTGGGTAGGGTTCTTAGGGGCATAAGGCCATTGAATAGAGAAAGGGATATATCCCATGAATTATTGTAACTAAAAGACACATCTTATGTAGTACATTATCAAAATTATAAATCAAAATCATAAAAAAGTAATAAAATTATAACTTTATTTTAAATTATTATTATTATTAATTATAAAAATAATTAATATATGAACCACATTAGTTGGTTTGAAATGTTGACCAAATAATATTGATGTGATTAATCTGAAAGACATTATTATTTGCATTATAGATAACAAAAGTCTACGATCTAAAATTAATATATGAGTTAAAGATATATACATTTAAAAAAACATGTAACAAGACAAAGATTATAAAGAAACAATAAGTGATAAGAGTTCACTAATAGTGGTGGACATGACATTTATTTTAATTAAACTAAAAAGTAAAAATGCCATAACTACCTTTGAGATAAATCTCAACCGTATATCCCAATTACTACTAAAAATATTACGTGGAGGTTAAGGGAAATGTTACAAGGTTATGTTTTATATGTATACTAGAAAGAGTGATTTGATAAAGAATCACATTTAATCTTTTATTTTTGAAGGTCACCATTATTATTTGAATTTGGTAGGAATTTTGTTAGAAGTTATATTTCCACTTGATAAATTGGAAATTTGAGCATGAAACTTTGTCTTTTGAGGGTTTTGGTTCATTTTAAGATGACAATATATAAAACTGAAACTTTACCTTTGATTTATATTAGATAATTATATTATTCGTAATCCATATTTATGCTTTAAAAGTGGAAAAAGTGAAATAAATAGCTCATAGGAACATTTTTCTGGTGGGTCCGAATGTGGCGAATATGGATTTGAAACCTTTCAGAGGTTGTTTGAGGCATCAAACAATATGTTTTGTGGGGAAAGTTTATTTACATAAGTGAAACATCCACTAGCACCATTCTATATGTAGATATATTAGGGGAATCTTTAGGTCTAAAATGGGCTTCCTAAGGAAACTAATAAAATAAAAAATTAAGAGTTTTTAGTAAAAGAAAGGAAACTAATTTTTTTAATTGTATTTTTTGATTCTATACTTATATTTTTATGAAAATTCCAAGTGTAGACACTTTTTGAATGCAGAATTAAATTTCACATCCAATGAGTACCAACTATGCATACTTCTGAGTAGACCCACATCGAAAACAATTTGAAAATACATGAAAACACTTGCTGAAAATGGTTTTTTCATATATTTTCAATTTTTTTCGATGTCAGACTACTTATAAGTATACAGAGTGGCTACTTGTTGGATGTGAAATTTAATTCTACATCCAATGGGTGTCTACACTTGACATTTGAGTAAGGGGATAAGTCAAAAATACAATTCAAAAAAAGTAGTTTTTTTCCTTTCCCTCCAAATTATTTACCCCTGAGATGACATCATCATCTTGAATCTGATTGGCTATTTTAAAGCTAATTTTATTAGTACATTTTTTTATTTGACGCCCATTTATTACCATAAAATTCCCTTAATTCCTTACGAAAGATGCAAGAATCACCTCAATCAGAGTGTATATGTAAAAGTTATGCCACCCATAAGTTGACTTTCTTATTTCGACCACCATGATCTGAGAGGATTCCATGTTAGTCTCCATTATTCATGGGAAATGGTCTAGACATGTGATAATGATGATGAATCCTCTAAAATAATCCATATTGTAACTCTAGTTAAGAGTTGAATAAGTCAAACCTAACCACTAGTAGGCTATCAGGTTGTGTTATAACTGAGTCACTAGGAGGAAAAGTGGTTCCATTCTATATAGATGAATCAAGTAGTTTGGAGTAAATAAATATATATATATAATATATATATATAATATATATAAAATTATATCTATATATATATATCTAGAGAGAGAGAGAGAGAGAGAGAGAGAGAGAGAGAGAGAACCAAATATGGTTTGTATATTAAATCATTCCACAAGCCATATGCCTCACTCTTTTATACTTGCATCCATTTCCATTTAGAGAAAGAGAGAGAAGAGAAACCTCACCTTCCAACTAGGCTTTCTCCTGAAAGGGTTCTGTTGGGATAGGTTCCCCTAGGTCAAATTTTGTAAATTTTTGTTAAATATTGTAAAGTCTCCATATTTTGAGGAGCGGAGCGCAAGTAGCAAAAGTTGATAGGATTCAAAGGGGCTTTACGAAGGTCAAAACTACTTACTTTGTTAATATTCAAGTTGTTTTGAGACCCACCCATTGTTCTCAGACCATGGTATTGTAATGAAGAAGAATATAAAAGGAAGTCATAGAAGAGTCATAGGGGAGAAGAATAGAAGTAAGAATAGTGCATGATTTGGGTCTGATTTTACTTATTTTGTACTTGGGTGAAGGGGAAGACTCTGACAACGGTGTGTGCAGAGACCTTGGTAAGTCCACAACTGAGTGTGTGGTCCCCTGTAGTTGTGTGCATGAGGTTGGAAAGAACTGTAATTGAAGATCTAAAGCATAATAAAAGAATTGTTTTTAAGAACTATCTGTGCATCTACGTATTACTAATTATCACTGAATTTATTGTATTTATGATCTGTTGACTGCATTTAATCTGGAAGAGTACTTAATAGATTCGTGGAGATTTAGATCTTTTCATTTATATGATGTTATGCATGTTTAATGCAACCAGTGAAGAGCATAAATCTTCTAACTATTAATTACTGCAATTTCTGAATTTTAAGGGTTAGGTTTTGTGAAGGTCAAGATAAATCCCTAATCTTGGCAGAAGCACATCACAAAGTCCTCTAGATATAGAAGCCTGGTTCTGGCATCCCCCAATACTACCTCGGGTGAGACTATAGCTTACACTACACTGGTTGCTACCAAAAGGGTCGGTAGTGTAGGGTTTTGTTGGTTAGCACAGTTAACTCTGAACTTGGGTCCAAGCCCCCTCAAGACAATAATTTTCTAGGTCATATCTTGTGTTATTGTGATTTGTGAGTACATGTTTTATTCCTTCTATATTTTATGCATAGTTATAATTTTCATGTATATGAAATAAACATTAATTAACAAATATAGAAATACAAGGATAAATTAACGCTCAGTGTATATTTTATATAATCTAATATATTTTAATAGAATTTTTCTGATGATCTATTTGGTAGAATATCAATGAAAATTTATAGATAATATTGGTATCATAGTAGGTTTATTTTGGTATATTATGGGGAGTTTTGTTAGATCTTGATCGGTTAAGCTGAAAGTCATAAAACCCCAAACATGGTTGACAAATCTATTAATAACCCTCAAGATCTTGATGGTGGCCCTAACCAATAATATGGGTTATTCATAGAAGACGGAGGTTCTAATGTAGAGGTGAAATTATAGGGGAGATTAGGATATTGAGAAAAAACAAAGAGGGAGTCTAAGAAAGAACCAAAAAAGAATCAACCCAATTTGAGTTCCATGAACCATTCATAGTCGCTATTCATGATGGAATTTAAGTTTGATATCAAGCCATATGAAGGTGATATTAATTACTTGAAGTTAATTCATTGGTTGCAACAACTAGGTGTTCATTGTATAGAAGAAGAACATAAAATATAATTTTTTTTGTCTAAAATTAGAGGGAATTTCCCTAACTTGGTGGAAACACCACATGAAAATAGAAGGATGGAGGGAGATCCTCCAATTAATAAGTGGGATATTTTTAAAACTCTGATAAAGTCCTAGGTCTACCCTACTATACATGTGGAATACGAGTGGATCATATGGCATTACTTTAGGTAGAACAGGGGAAGAGTGTATAAAAGTACACCATAAAATTTATAAATATGGTTATAATGTTGGGTATCTCCCCAAATAACCTATATGTATTCCTCAAGTATCTAAGGGGTTGACACAACCATTTCTGGAAGTAAGTGATGTTTTTCAGACCTAGAATGGTGGATGAGGCTTATATACATGCATAGTACCTAGAGAACATAGGAAAAAAAGATGGGAAATAAAGAGGGTTAATGCATAGGGAGCACTAGGAAGTTTCCAAGGAGGAAAAGAATAAGTGGAAATGGGGGAAGACAAGAATAAAAAAACTATAACACACCAATGCAAAGATCCCAACAAACACTACAACCATTGTAACATGACAATCATAAAGAGGATAAATGTTGGAAGATGCATCCAAAGCTCAACCTAAAGAATTGAAAGAAAGATGTTAAGAAGAAAAATATCATGGCCATAGATTCAAGTAATTAGTATTGGAAATGTTGTTGTCATTGATGTTAGAGATAGGGGAGACTACTTATGTCCAAGATAAATATTGGAAAATTAATATTGTTGGAAATATTATATTTGGACTTTCGATGCCTTATTTGGATACAGTATATTTAAAGTAATTTCTAGTCTAATTACCTATATCAAATGGGAACATAGGATATATTTTTGAAAATATTATTCAAATACCTTTCCAATAGTATCTAACATTCACTCTAATTCCATAGGAATCAATAGATATGAAATATTTCATTAGGATGACCCAACCAATTTTAAAAGTAAGCTCCATAAATCAATGTAAAAACATTATAAATAAAGGGAATATGAGTTAAATTTCATATAATCAAATCAAGAAGGTATCTAACGTTTCAAGAGGAGATGACAAATGAATATTTGGATGATTCTTGGAGTCTAAAGGTGGAAGAAAAAATGTGATTTATGAGGCTGAACAAATCATCTAGGAATGTTTACTATAACTTTCCTGATGGGATGTTTCAGAACATGAAACTTGGAGGATACAGAAAGAATATTTTCATGTACCAACATTTCAAATTTAGATCTTGATTCACGATAATTTTAAAAACATGTTCTAAGGAAGTTAGGGTTTCTGAATGCTCCTGAAATATTCTTTAAACATGTTAGCTTGGAATTTTTGTTATAACTTGTGTTCTGCAATGTTTCAAATAGTGAAAATTGGAGGATATAGATAGAAGATCATCTTGTACCCATGGTTAAAATTTTATACCTTGGTGTGCTACAATTTTGGATATGTTCTCCAAGGAAGTTAGGTTTTGGGAATGATCCTAAAATCTAGTTTGAACATGCTAGATTTGAATTTTCACTATAATTTGTTTTTGGGATGTTTCAAACCATGAAGCATGGAGGATAAAGATAAAACATCATCATGTGCCTATGGTCCAAATTACAGACATTTGTTCCCTAACTTCTGAGATATTATCGAAGGAAGTTAGCCTTCATAAATTCTCCCAAAATATTTTCCAAATAAATTAGAGGAGTATTTTTGCTATACCTTTCTTTTTGTGATGTTTCAAAACTTGAAATATGGATGAGAAAAAAAAATAGATTTCAAGGTACTTGTGAAAACAACTTAAGACCTTGTTTTGCTATAATTTTTTAGATATGATATGAGAAATTTAATGTTCCTAAATGCTCCTAAAACATGCTTCAAATAGGTTCAATTGGAATTTTTTTTTAATTTTTTTCTAACATGTTTAAGATTGTGAAATTTTGATGAGAGAGGGAGTAGATGTCATGGTACATTGGATAGAAATATTAGACCTTGTTTCACTCCAATTTTTGTGATATGATATGAGGAATATAGTGTTCCTAAATGCTTATGAAACGTGCTTCAAAAATGTCAACTTGAAATTTTTTCTATAACTTTCTTTTTGAGATGTTTTAAACTAAGAAATTTGGATGACAAAGAGAAGAGATATCTAGGCACTTTTGGTAGAAATTTCATAACCATATTTGTAAAATTGGATACAATTCATGTTGTGTAGTTTCATTCTTAGGAAGAAACCAAAAGCAACACGTTTTGGGAGAAGTAGACTTGACAAATGAAGAAACAATAAATAGGCCTTCTAAAGGAATAAGAAACTAAGAAACCTACTGAATGTAGAAGCAACAAGAAGAATTGGTGAATGTAGAAGTGACTAACATACACATTGGAAAATTGAATATAATGAGAGGGGAGAAGAATCGGTATGGTGTATTCATGGACATCAAATTTATATCTACTTTTATATTTAATGATTGTCTAAACTATTAAATGAGCATCATAACATCCTATGAAAATAAGATTTAAGATGTAAACAACATTCCATGACAACATAAAAATCAGAACACAAAATCAACACATGTGGACACTAGATATATGTAGAAACCCATAAAGGGAGAAATCCACATTTTTATTGTTGTTGTTGTGATACAAAGGAAATATTCTACTTCATCTACTACATCAACATTTGGAGGTTCCAAAATCTATGATATTTTCAAGATAAAACTTTTTGGGAAGCTCCTACTCCCTCTTATATTAATTTTCTTTAGGCTTCTACCTATAGGAAACTCCTACCTCAATTTGTTTTACAAGCTACAACTTGCTTGGAAGCTCCTAATTCCACTTCAAGAAGTTCCAACCTACTCTTTTTTAAGCTGCTATCTGAAAGGAGACTACAATCCCCTGATACATAAAAGAAACAATGTGTTATTTTACCTAGTCTTTATTTTTTCATACTTCTATCTCTTTGTCTCTAACTTCTCTTCCTCAAATCAGCTTCACATTTCCTCCTCCTCTTATTTCTCTTTGTGCCAAGTGACTCACAAACTAGCTCTCTCACATAACTCAATCAACCCGTCAAAAAAACTAGCATTGCCTTCCAAAAGCACATGTTTTATAAACATAACTTGTTGGTTGTTAATATTCTAAGTAAGAATCTGAAATGAACAAATTTCCTCTTTACATTCCATGGTTGTCTCTTTGTTTCCAAACTCTCTCAACTTTTGAATATTAAAACACATAAAATGAATTTCAAAATATTCAAACATGCATTAACATAGGGAAACTTTAATGATTACAAAAACAAAGCATTAAATTGCATCCTCTTACATCACAACATTTTCATGTACCTCTACAACATAATCCTTCAACATGCCTCTACAAATTACATCTATCAACTAACCTCTACAACATACCTTTGCAGCATAACCAACTCAACAACATAGCTCTGAACATCAGAACATATGAGCAAGAATTCACGTCACAACATTACATGATCAACCATGCATAGGGATAGCAATATAACAAAACATAGTCAACTTTAAAACCTTCAACACCCTTTAAATTCTATCAGTGAAAATTTCTCCAGTAATCTCCCCCTTTGCCATTGACGGAAACACCGTGATCCTTCCCTTTTATCCTAAGAAACATTTCTACTTATTTTTCCCTATGAATGATTTCTCCTTACCTATTCTTAACTCCCCCTTTGAAATCAATGGAAGGGGGTACAATTTCTAATGAAAAGGAGTGGTGCATAAACATACCTATCTAGATCCATTCATGTCAAAAGGCAATTATTTGTTTCAAATTGTATCTCACTAAGTTCATGCTCATCATAAAAAAATTTAGTTTTTGTCAAAGGATAATTATATGGTCCCATTTATATGATAAAAATCATAGATTATGGGTTTGTAAAGTAAAAGAAGAACTTAGGTTGGCATTTAACCTCGGTCTATAAACTTCCACATCCTCTAGGTGTGATAGGTCCACAACATTACCTTCCTTGAAATCCTGTAAGTTTCAATATACAATTTTGTTTCTTTCAAACGTGCTTTTCCTGTGATGATTTACAAATTCATCAAGTTTTATGTATTGATGTAAAATGAACAGACTCAAATGAAGGATAGAATTAAATGGACTAAGTAGTAGTGCCTTACAATCCTCCATTAAATATGCATGAGTAGTTTGATCTTTTGGTGTTGAGAGCATGTTGACCAGATGCAAGATCCTCTAATAAATTAAATGATAAAGTTATATTGTCAATTTATTGCAATTCCTCCAATGAAAATGCGTGATATCTCCAACTAAAAAGAAACATTATCATAGATCATATGAAAAATACTTTCAAGATCTAAGTTTTTAATAAAAGCTATAATAGCATAATATTTGACATGATGTGCTTTGCATATTTATGTGCTTCTTATGTCACAACAAGTAAACTTTTCAATCAATAAATTGTGCAAACATGAACTGATCCACAATAGAAAAGGAATAAATATTCCATAATTAAGCTCTCTTCAACCAAAGTCTCCTCAGCCCAAAGGTCTGCATATTGATAATCTAGTTTTGAATATTTCTTAACTAAATGCAAGTCTTTGAAAACCACTAATGCCTTGTCCTCCAAGCATTGCTCCAATAGTTAATTTTCTTTTTCCATTCTCACATTATACTTTGAGAAGAATTTTTAGTTGTAAACTTGTACTTTTGATGCATTAACAACCATTGATGATAAAATAAATCCTCATTCCAATCATTTCTAAAAAATATTCAATTCCATCTATTGCAATAAGGGTCCCTTGTGTAAAATACCTAGTCACCCGTATATACATTTGGACAACATCTAATGCCAGAATAGAACAAAAGTGGAAATTAATGTCCCTTAAGTTAGACTTTATCTCTATACAATTCTTCCTAATGATTTTTACGGGAAACTTGACTTATGGGTTAATTAAAGGAAACAAATTCATGATCAGTCTCCACAAGATTATTTATTTGTCATTTGTGCATATATCCAAAAAAAAGCCACACTGTGAGATTAGAATCCCCAGTAGCAATTAAAATCCTTGTGGTGATGACAATATCTAGCAAATAGTGGAGGTAAGATGCAATATCAAACTAATCACCATATGGAATAGAAATTGAACTGCATGGGTGATAATATAACAATTTGTTGTAGCGCATACAACCACCCTCCAAAATTTTTCCTATGCTTCCTTTTGGAGCCTCCCTTCTAAATCACAGTAGCTCATCTCGCACCAACCCAGGTAATTGTGCTTTGATTGAGCTTCATGTTTTTTATTTTGGCTTGTGTTTTCTCACTTGGTTTACTGGCTAACCCACAAGACGATCTCCTAACTTGGTTTTCACCTGGTTCCATGCTTACCTTAGTGAACTGCGCAATCCTTGAGGGAAACCAGCCTTACTCTCGGGAATTGCACAATCCAAGCTAACAGTGAGCCTTCAGCTCCAAAATTACATAGAGCGAGTTGAAATCCAACCTTCAGCTAGGGAAATACAGAGCATGAGAGGCAACCCAAAGGCACTCAACCCATAAATTCTGGAGAAGATTCTTCCTCAAAATTTTCTGAGCGTATGAGCTAGTGAGTTTCCTAGTCCTTCCCAAAAATACACAATCTCTCTAGGAAATGCATGGAATATTTCTCCAAAAAAGTGAAAATAAAAAATTCAAAAAGAATCCCTCGAAAATAGCGATCTATTTTTAGGAGCCCGAAGGAGACACTTGACTTATTTTTGAAACTACCGCCAAGTGACACTTTTTCCTTAATTTTTGGCCTTCGCATCATAAACACTAAACCAACCAAGTATATTTAATTGATGTTTCCATAGATCATTTTCACATTCAATCTTGGAGCTTTGATATTCCCGAGGAGATCAAGGAACCTTCGATGCGATCCTCATTGCTTTTCTACATAAGTTTTTCTTTTCTAGTCTGTTGCTGCTTTTTTGTCGCTTTTGTTTGTTTAGCTTGTGAGAGTGTTGTTTCACTTATTTTTTTTAATGATCACTAGATTTTTAACTTGTCTTAGCTTATATAAGTTTTGTTTTAAGTTTTACATTGCCATTCCCAATTATTGCATGCATCACCCAATTTTTGCACCAACTGTCATCATTGTGGCGACTCTCTCCACATTATTTGTTTTCCTTTAGTTTGATTAGTTCCTACACTTACTTCACTCACATGCATCATCGATCACTTATATATACACTTAGCATAATACTATGATTCATATCTATTCAATTTCCCACTCCCCCTTGGCGGATCTGGCTTCCTTAAACTTGATCTCATTTTCTTGGCATGCACTGCACATTTCTGGAGCTCAAGGCCTCGACCTTGGCTTCTAGAATTGTGCAGAGGCTTCCTAGGCCTAGATCCAACTATGCAATACAAAGTTCTAGGAGCCAGCCCCAAGCTTTGGCCACTCGTAATACACAATGCAAAGTCTCTCCTGGCTTGTGCCCAGAATGAACTATGCATTGCACAATTCTAGTCAACAAGACCTCCCCACTAGCTACTGAGACTGCATAATGTGCAGTTCCAGCTAGCAGCCAATCACCTCTTTGAGCCATAATTGCACAATCCCTCCCAGCATTATCCGATGTTTTTACTTAGTATGTTCTTGAAGCTACTTTTTTTTCAAGATAACATTTGAATTCCATGAGTTTCCTCTCTGTCTCTAGGTACAATATTTGTTGAGAAAATTTCTAGCAGTCTCAGTTAACATGACCTCCAAGAGATTTGCATGAAAGGATACTATCAAGAGTAGTGTTGAGGAAGTAGTTGAGAAAGTTTCAATGAATTTTTTAGTTTATGTAGACACTTATTTGTTCATCGAGAAGGGAATGAAGTTGACATGGAAACAAATCAAGGATACCTTTGCATAATACTTCAAGGAGGACTTGGAGGATCAACGGGTTTATATCAATATCCAACAATCATGCTTATACAAGGTTGCATGGAGGTACCCCACCTTCCAATGTGTGGACATCATCCACTGGATTGTCTCACACACATATCTAGAGATTATGACATTGAGTAGTGCCAGCGAGATGGATATTGCCACCTTCAGGGCGTAGAACTATCAACAAATGTATCATTTACCTCCACTGGTGAACGACATGGAAAAATTTTTATATGCCACCATAGCTTTATGAACACCAGAGACATTATCAAGCATTGGGTAAATGAGTTTTCAAAGTTCAGAATGACACCCAATAATGTTTTCAATTCAAAGTCTCTCAGGAAGGCCTACCAAATCTTGATCATCTTTGCATGCCAATTATATGATCAAGAGAGGACAGAGACCTTTCCTGAAGTTTGGGTGGTTGTGTTGGACCAGTTGGTGAATGATGGAAGGCCATTCAACTACTCAGATCTGTTGGATCTTTAGTTTAAATTCCATGTGACTAATGCCCGAAATCCACCCAAGGATGAGAAAGTGAGATTCTACATGTCTTCATATTTACTTTACGCAATATGTTCCCGGCATCAGTTTCTTGGTATGACCTGGACATGGACACTAAAAGAGACTGAAATGAACATTTATTGCAAGCTTATTTCCAACTTCAATTACCAAGGGGTTATGTCAAGGCTGACTGACCATTTCATAATCCTGTTGTACAAGTTGATCTCTGAGCAGGATCCACCTTGCATGTCCCAAGAGGTGATGGAGGAAATACTTGACATTGCTGCTATAGGGATTAATGCATGGGTGTTTAGTGATGGATATACCCTCAAGGATCTTACTGGGATCCTTGGAAGATAGTCAGATTAGCTGCAATTAGCCTAGAGGTACCTACACATATCCATATTAGTGAAATGAGAATCAAAGTAGGAAGAATGATTGTTACCTTAGGTCTTGGTGTGGTGTTGCTGGAGAGTGCAAAGTAATGGAGTGGAAGATCCATCAACTAGCACCAAGATCAATACCTACACATAAACAAGACGAGGTGTAATATAACAGCATATAACTTCAACAATCAACACAATAATACATAGGGATATCTAACTGCATACATCTAAGCCACTCATAATCATTAACGTTGCACAAACATGTAAATAAATCACAATACGAACACCATGGAGTGGAAAACACAATTGCAGGTTTATATGAATGATATAAAAGAGTGATTACAACCATTGGTTGCATCAGCCTTCCCTTACTCCTCCAGCTCCTCCCTCTCTCTCTTCTTAACCTCTTGAAGACCCAATGACTAATACAAACTTCGATAGTCAATAGGCAATCCTTTCAATAGTTTTGACCCCTTTCACAATGGCCCGAGCCTCAAATATATAACATGAGAGGATAAGCCTTGCCAAATCCTTCATGAGTTCCTTTGGGAAAAAACGAAGATGTCTCCATGCTTTAGTGCTCTTTCCCCATTTGTAGACTCCATTAGGAATAGTAATTCCTCCAAACAGGTCGAATCTGGATGTTTCCCAGCTTTCATGAGCTAAAATAGGAGTGAATATAGGGATATTTCTCGGTCAACATGCTCCTTTGACCTTCAGAAACTCACTTAAGTTTACTAATGCTCTTCCCAAGGCAACAAATAGAGTTACCCTAGGGACTAACGCACCTGGTGCATGGTTAGGAAGCTTTATAAATCATGTTGCTAGTTTCTGGGGAGCGTTAGCTTGACAAATAGGTCTGTGAACTTGGTCAGTCTTTCAATCATATTTCCCTTTTCCACTGAGCTGATGAGGAGTTCATTTTCATGTATAACAGATGCCCCCTAAAGTGTGAGATCAGAGGCAGAGATGATGGCCGAAATACTTTATATAACTATTGTTTTCTTCAAAAATAGAGTGAGAGGATTGGAGCTTCGGGAATACGAGAAACCTGATACAACACATATATATAAAACATATAAAATCATGTCCTGAGTTGAGCATTCCCATGCTCAGTAGCTATGTCATAATGATTTATCAATAAAGAGATATGATAATCGTGTTTACTGATAAGCACAATGCAGAACTGGTGTCATAATATGATCATTCTGATGAGTTGTCTCCAAAAACTAATATACACAACTTGGGAGATGAAACAAGGTTGAGTGATGTAAGCCTCTACCCAAGGTCTTGATTTTTGCTTCACCTTAATAGCATAGCTTGATACATGTGAATAAATGTGTTGAGGTTGAACATGTATGAAATCATCTGATTACCAGTCAATAATAGAGATTGTTAACAGATGCAAGGATGGCCATCGATAATGGTGATGGTACCCAAGATGCACAATACAATCTAGCAAGTGTGAATAATGTTTTTTTCATCAAACACTCATAGAATCATTTAACCAGGAGCCAATAATGAAAATACCTGACCAAACACAAGGTAACCTACCACTAATGTCTGCAAGTTCCATGGCACTGAAGTGTTTCTGGGTCTAATTTCTAGATAGAGTATTGAAGTCGATAGGAAGAGATCTGTCGAAAAGTAGGAAATAATGTTTCCTACATCAGTTGACATGAAACGAGACAATAATGATTGTTTTCTGTAGAATAGTTTGAGCATTGGGTCAAATCAACAGAGGGCATGATCAAAGAATATGCTTGATGATTTGATGGAGGAAAAAAAAGATAAAGGGTTTACCTTGAACATTATAAGGAATGACACAAAGGTTTTAACCTTGCAGCACTAGACTCATGAACACCAAAGAGTGTTAGGATACAAAGATGCAAGAACATTAGCATATATAGGCTAAACTCATAGGATGATAAGGTTCATATTGAGAGGCCGTCACAAAGAAGGGTTTGCTGAGGGAGTGCCATGTTAAAGGGAGTGAATGCTGCCAAAAAACTCTTTTCAAAATAATGACATAAAGCAATTGTATTGTCCACTTTCCCGATATGATTAATTTAATGTGTCTAGATGCGTAAACACGGTGGTCGTTTCATATTTCAAGAGTCTCAAAAGATCATAAAGAGCAACTCCAGGGTGGTCCTTTTGTCATAGTTATTAACTAGCTAAAAAAAGGTTTAATAATATACCCAAAAAGGTTCCTTTTCCATCAGTTAGTCTACTAATTCCAAATAAATAGATAAACCTATGCTCAATAGATGTTTTCCTCATTTTGTTATGAGTACGAGGAGATGGAGTAAACTCGATATTCGGTGTGAAAGTTTAGTGAGTCACGCGATGACAAAATCAATAGATCTTCATCAACATTTAATGAGTCGAACGAAGAAAACTCGAGGTATCTTTTTCATTTTAATGAGCAAGGAAAAAAGAGGTAAAATAACTCCTCATTCATTCTTTGTATATTTAATGAGACCGAAGAAGGGAAAAACTAGGGGATTTTTCAATTGAAAAGCAATAAAGTCCCAAAAAAGAAGTGATTATACCATCATCGTAGGAGTTTAATGAGCCCGATGACGAAAACTCAAGGATTTTTCAATTCAAGAGTGAGAAAAGATCCCATAAAATAAAGTGCTCATAGTGAATTAAACATGGTCATTTCTGCAATTCAGCCATGAAAATCCTTTCATCAAAGCATTAGTAATATTTAACAATATGTCGACATGGCACTTGATAAATAACATAGGAAATGCAATACTTCTACATTAATGACTTTAATTAAGATAATTCATACCTCAAGGGTGACGATAAGGGATTTTCTGAGCCTCCATTTTCACCATTTACATCATTTGAGTGCCGTGAGAGTGTTCTAAAGCTAAAGAGGAGCAAATCTTCTCCGGACGATTACAGGCAATCCAGGCAACCATTCAAATTTCCATTTGTTCCAAGTAGATGGAAAACCATTATCCTACATTCTTTAGCCATTTTTCGCTGAATTGGGGGTGGATTTTTAGAATTTAGGGAGGCCCTAGCTCACTAAATGCGATTAATGCCCCCCTCTAGGTGTAGAGGGGTGTTAAACATTGTTCATGACCTAGAGGAGGGCATTAGTGCAGCTTGTTTTCCATGGGGGGGGCATTAGTGCATGAGGGTGGATTCTAAAACCCCAACAAGTGATTTATCAAGCATTTTTGCTCCATTTTAAATGATTTTTGGGTTGATTTGTGCAGTTTTTGATCCATCATGACTAGTTTATGGAGGGAATGAGCCCATGATCGTCAGGAACTACTTATGTGAAATGATCAAGCTTTCATACTTGCAATATGCCAATGTGGTTTGATGAAATATGCAAGGCTTGACCTGATGAAAGGTTAGGAAGAAATTTTAAGCTAGATCATTTAGTGTTGGGATGAACACCAAGGGGTGTTCAAGATTGGGGGTCATGAGCTCTCAATCGATAGAGATGATATCTATTTCTTGACTAGTTTTTCGTGTAGAGGTGCATGAGCAAACTTGACCGGGGCCAGGACAGATCCACAGTCCATCCTAGAGCTAATTCAGGTTTACTGTATCCTTGAGACTGGACTAGTGAGCAACTGGGTCCCTATAGATTGGATCAGATCCAAGTCTATGAGGCCCATATTATGGATGATTGTACGCTTGGCAGGTTCCAAGGTCCCATGTTGTGACAAATGCCCAATTGTTTCTTACCATTTATTGTGTCCAACCTCACATCTTCAATTGGTGTGAGGTAGTTCTTCATTAACTGAACGCAGAGTTGACAACATGTAAGACTAAAACCTAATAGTGCTTTGGGTATGGTACTCTCATTGTATCCTTTATACTTGAGAGGGTTCCCATTATGATACTGCGAATGAGTGTAGGTCCTCTTGATATGAGGGAGCCCAGGCAAGGATGATGGAAATATCGCGATCCTCGCACTGGAGGGGGACCCATCTAACATTTTTTCAAAGAAGATTTCTTCAAGTGGCTCAGTGGTTAGATCTTGATGATAGATGACTATGCCTATGAGGGTATGGACTTTACAAGTGATCCTAACCTGATACTGCCACCTAGTACAAATTGGGGGCCTCAAGGTAAGAAGGTTTTTTTAGAGTAATTTAAAGTATTTTTTAGCTTTTGAATGTTTATGTAATGTTTTTCTTGTTATGGGTGAACAAGTACTGATATGAATTTTTTTTCTTGACACAGATGTGGCACCGGTGTGACCTGTAGGCGTGCCTAGCTAAGAGAGACAAGGGGACTAGCTACCCAGAGCTGGTATAGGAGCAATTACTAAAGATGGGGATGATGCATAGAGTCTTCGCGAGGTTCTGAGGAACCTCAAAGGTCTGAGCATGGATGTTCGCCCCCTTCCCATGAGGGAGATACCCGCTAACATGCAGCGACAAACTATTGGTGTCCCTGAGAGGTTTTTGGTTCCTCTTCATAGGATAGCTAGAGCTGTATTGACTTTTCATGAGTAGTAGGCTCTTTTAGCAGGCACATGGTATAGCCAGTAGGTGTTTATAGTGAGGATTAGTAGCCAATTTGTACTTAAAAACACAAAGTTTTGGGAAAATTTCTGATGTAAAACACTGGATTCAATATATATATTATATATAATATATATATATATTGGTATTTTATGATGTAAATGTTTTTTAAGTGTTTTTTGTAAATTTGTAACTGTGTAAATCTTTACTTTCATACATGTATCTATAATAAATGAGACATATCCCAATCTAATACATAGTTTTCCAATGAATTAGCAACTACATTAAATTCTCGAGGAATGTGTTCATATGCAATAAACTCATATTGGCGTTCCAAGAGTCGTACCCTTAAATAATCACGTAACAATATTGGATTGTGAATGTGATAATGATCTGTCAATTGCATAACGACAAGATGAGAGTCTAACCTGACCACTAGATTGGAGATGTCCCAAGATGAAGCTTCAGTGAGAAGTGAAATTATAGACATATACTCAACAATATTGTTGGTGGCAATACCAAGAAAAACTGCCCTAGAACAAAGCAATTCCAACTCAAGTGTGTAAATGACCCAAGCAACTGATGCAATGTGTTGTGTGTGACTATTGGCATCATCCATGTATCCTACATATGCTAACGGTAATGAAGACATCTACACGACAAGAAATATGTATGAGACAAATACTCAAAAATAACCAAAAAATCTAGTCACATAAAAAAGAAGCAAAACTTATAAACATATAGAATTACAAATCACATGCCTAGTGTAGTACTAGGCATAATATGTTTTCAGATAGAGCCTGTTTCAGGGCTCATTGAGCGGGATTCCTTCACAGTCCTTAAGTTCATATGCCCCTTTTGGGAGGACCTTGGTGACAACATATGGACCAATCCATAAGGGTTGAAGTGTTCTTGACCCCAATATGTCATGTTTTTATCATAGATAAAAGAAACATCGCCTTCTTGGTAAGAACAAGGCTTGAGCTTTTTGTCGTACTGGGATTTTACCCAATGCTTATGAGTTTTGAGTTCCAATTCAGCATCTCAACAGGTTTCATCCAGTTGATTGAGGTATAACAGGTGCTTTTCTTCAGCAATGCTTCTAGGCAAGAGTTCAACAACGATTTTTAGGGAAGGAATCTGACACTTGATAGGTAAAGCAACTTGCAGGCCATAAGCTAGTTGATATGGTGTACATCCTGTAGTTGTTTTGACTAAAGTTTGATATGCCCACAATGCAGGATATAACATTCGGTGCCAGTGGGTTTTTTTATTCCCTACTAACCTACGAATCATGGTATTTAAGATGCCATTAACGGCATCTACTTGCCCATTAGCTTGGGGATGGTAGGTGGACAATTGGTCTTGGCGAAAACCGATCAATGATGTTAAGTTATACATCATGTGATTTTGAAAATGAGACCCATGGTCTGTAACGATCATGTGGGGCACACCGAAATGACAGATAACCTGATTAAATAGGAATAGTGTTGTGGTTTCTCCATAGGCTCGGAAAGTGGGAAGGGTTTCGAACCATTTCATGAAACAATGCACCACTACAATAATGTAGTTGTGTCTAGTAGAGGAAATGGGATTGCATGTGATGAAGTCGATACCCCATTTAGCAAAAGGTCCAATGGAGATAACTGTGTGTAGTAGGGCTGGGGGAGCATGCATTTTCTTTGTAAAAAATTGACAAGGGTGGCACTACTCGATTGCCTTAATACAATCTTTGAACAAGGTTGGATAGTAGTAACCTGCACATTAAATTTTATGAGCAGTAGACATGCCAGAAATATGACCGCCACATGCCCCAGCATAGAAGTCATTTAAAATGTGTTTTGCCTCTTAATGAGTGAGGCCACATCAAAGAACTATATCAGCACCATGATGATATAAGGTATCATTGAGCACTAAATAGTGTCGTCCTTGGTGGCATATGCAATCAATCATGGTCACTAATGATAGTTCAGGGCATAAACTTTGCGCTTGGAGGTAGACAAGAATGTCACCATACCAAGGTTCAGTATAGTTGATCAGATAGAAAAATTCATTAGGAGAGGATCATGGGCTATCTCATTTGGATCGACAATGGGAAGATCCAAAAAACGTTCGTTGAATACTAAATATTTTTTTCCTTGGCAGTAGCAAAAAAAAAATCAAATTGTTGGAGGATAACTATCCATTTGGAATATTTTCCACCAATTACTTGAAGAGACAAAATGTGTCTCATGGAATTCTCCAAAGTGCAGATGGTAGTTTGTTGCAGCAATATATAATGTCAGAATCGATTGACAGTGAAGAAAACTACCAAGGACATATTTTCGGCATGTGAATATTTGAGTTCAGGCCCAGCGAGGCCTTTCAACAGATAATATATCACATGCTCACTTAGATCATCATGAGTTTGGACCAACACCATTCTAAGAGAGGATGGTGAGGCTTCCAAATAGAGGAGAAAATCACGCCCATAGTTGGGAGCACTAAGAAGTGGGGTTGATATAAGTGCCTTTTTGAAGGCATCAAAGAATTGTTGGGCTTGATCATCCCACAACTATGGTACTCCCTTCTTTAGTAAGTGCATAAAGCCTTTCATCAACTCAACATAATTTACAATGAACCATCATAAGAAGTTTTCTTTCCCTTACAAACATTGGAGTTTCAAAATGGATCATGGTTCGGGAAATTGAGTAATTGCCTTACCTTATCGGGATCATCCCTAATCTCGTGTTTTAAGACAATGAAACAAAGTAGGCATCCAGTCTCAACAAAGAAAACACATTTTTGCAGATTCAGATGTATGTTATAGAACTTGCACCTCAGAAGTATTGCTCGTAAATGAACTAGTTGTTGAGTCTGCTTCTTGGATTGGGTTGGAAAGTTGTCCAAGTAAGCTTGAAAAATATGTCTGATATCATGGAATGCATAGCCCATGGACCATTGAAATGTTTCTCCAGCATTCTTTAAATTGAATGGGAGTTTTCGATATGAAAATATTCCCCAAGGGAAAATGAAGGTAGTTTTGTGTTGGTTCTCTAGTTTTATGGTGATATGGTTATAACCTGAGAAACCATCCATAAATGAGAAGGATTCGCAACAGGCGCAGTCATCAATTATTTGGTTGATGAACAATGTCAGATAATTATCTTTTGGACACATAGTGTTCAAGTCTCAGTAATCGACATAGACATGGATGGTATCATGTTTCTTATCTACAGGAACTAGATTGGAAACCCATTCCGTTAAGGGAAGGGGGTAGATGAAACCAGCGCGTAACAATTTTTCCACCTCAGTCTTGATGGTTGCAATTTTATGGGGGTGGAATGGTCTAAGCCTTTGGTAGATATGCTTGGAATTTTCATACACCTTGATCTTTTGGTTGAAAATAGATGGATCTATGCCAGGAATTTCCTCATAAGACCAAGTGAATACATGACGAATTTCCTTAAAAAGGTAGACAAAGCTTGCAATTTCCTCAGGAGTGCAATCGACTCCAATCTAGATGTTTTCCATGATGCTTGTCTTGACTGAAATATCGATAAGAAATGTCTTTGAAACATTTCCCATGTTCCCTTATGATTCCAAAGTTTTGATAGTCGTATAAGGCGAGGGAACGATTTCAGGTGTGTTAAAAGATAGGATTTGAATGGGCATCATGTCCGAATCAAATATCAAAATGCGATGGTGAGAATCCTCCCAAGGTCACATTTCTAAACACATGATCTCTTGAATAGCTTCGTCCTAAGGTAGGACTTAATTGAGGAGATCATTAGAAGGAGCATTTATGGGAGAGGAGGTGGTACCGTTGGTCGTGACCAAAGTGACTGGAGATTTAGATGCAGATTGAATGGCTTGGTAGGTCAATTCAACTTGTGATAGTAGCATCTATTCTCCATAAGAGTTAGTGTCTGATGGGGCCGAGATGATCCAAGGATCGGTCGGTTCATGAGGAATATATGAGACCATAGAGACATTCTGTGGAACTGTGGGTGGAAAATGCATCAGGGAAGAGCCCTTCAATAGACCAGTACCAATAATGATGTAAGAGTCAGGAATACCACCCACTAAGGGTACAGAGCTGCTAGGTAATGGGGAGTGATCTAGGGTGCAAAAGGAAAATTGGTCCACTGTGACTATCCTTCCATCCAATGGAAATAGGATGATATGAAAGACAACAGACACAATGGTAGTCATGGCATAGGTCCAATTGCAACCCAACAATAGATTATAGTTGAGCTTTCCATCCATGAATTCGATATCCGTTGTTACCATTCTCCCACTCTAAGTGATGGGGTAGCTGGTAAGGATATATTTTGGGATTAAAGTGTGGTCATCAGAAGCTTTAAGGGAATTTGACAGTAGTGAGAGGCTTGGAGAACCCAAGGCAAGCCAACATGAAGTTGACATGACACAGGTTGAAGCACCTTCGTCAATGACATTTCTATGTACCTGTCACCCTTTTGAAAATATTTGCACCTAAGTTGGTGTGAAAGGGTAGGTTTACATTTGTCCATGTCGAAAATTGCAAGCATGGAATCCTAAGGGTCAACCCCACCAATTTCCGAAATCAAAGTTTTCCTTTCTGCTGGACAAGTTTGCAATAATTTGAGTGTTGACATAGTTGATGGTGCTTGCAACAAATCTTCTACAATACTGTAGTTCTGGGAAACAAATGCAAATGTATTATGGTTTGTGCAATGAAGTGCCCCTTTTGGTGGGTGAATCACAAGATCAGCAATCGACCTTTCAATATGGAGATCATTAGGTGGCGGTGGGTTTTGACTCGAGGAGGATTTCTTAGCAATAGCGATTAGAGTTCCATAAGTTTTGGCTCTGGTTTGAAGATCGACTATTTCAAAGGTGTAAACGGTAGATGGTCCTTCACCAGTTGAAGGATGATGCAAACTATCATTGCCCCCTTACGGGGGTTGAGGTTGGTTTGCAATAAGATGTTGCTACTGCTGAGCAAGGAAAGGGTTGTTTAGGACCACGGGGGTCTTGTGAGTGTCCTTTTGAGCAAGGAAATATGTGCATTCATGGAGATGCAGAAAACGATGTTTCATATGGTCTTACACATATATTTTGCAAGGGAACTTGACAACTTTGTCCTTTCCTCTATCAGGAGGCACAACAACTCTCTGCTTTGGGTTGAACTGCTTAGCTAACTGCTCTTCAAAAGGAGTGGTATTTTTTCTTTTTCTTATTGTTCTTACCATCGGGTTTTTGTGTAGGCTACACATAGTTTATCATGGCAGTAGGAAGAGCAATCAATTGGGTAGCAGGGTCAGTTGACAACTATGCAATGTGACCGCTAAGTTGTTTTACAACAGACCCGGAGGTAGCACCGATAATACCATCAGTGTGCACACTGGGTTACTAAGTAGTGGGAGCATTAGAGTTTCTAGGGGCATTAGGAATGACATCATATAATGTGTCTGCTATAGGATAAAATGCATGGTGTTTGGAGAATGGAGATACCCTCAAAGGTCTTCCCGAGACCTTTGGAAAACTGTAAGATTATCTGCAGCTATCACAAAGTTACATGCATGTCCATAAACAATAACTAACTATCAAAGCATGACAAATTGATTACCTCAAGCCTCCATGTAGATTTGCTGGAGAGTGCAATGCAGCTAGGTGGAAGTCCCCCGTACCGGCCCCAAATCAAGTCCTACACATAGAAGAGACAAGCATAATCACAACATACAACCTTGATAACTAATACATGATTATATATAAAAGACATCTAGTTACACATAACTAAGCTACTCATGCTAAAATGTATTGGACAAACAAGTAAATGAATGATAGTACCAAAACCACGTTGTAGAGGGTACAACTACAGTTCTCTATTAATGTCAGAAGAGTGATTACAACCATTTGTTGCATCAACCTTCCCTTACCCCTCTAGTGCCTCTCTCTCTCTCCCTTCTTACCAACTTCTTATGCTTAGATTTGAGACTATGCTCGACAATCAAGTGAGCTATCCTTTCAAATGATCTGACCTCTTTCACCATAGCCCTAACTTTGCTTATGTAGAAATTGAGTTAGGGTTTCCAAGTTCCTCCATGAGCCTCTGAAGGTAAAAGCAATGATGTTGCGATGCTTTTCATCTCTTTCCCATTTGCCTCCTTCATTAGGATTTAGAAAGCCCACAAATAGGTCAAACATTAGATGTTTCCTTGCTTTTCTAAGTATATTTAGAAGGGAATATAGAGATATTTATGAGTCAATTCACTCCTTTGACCTCTAGATTCTCATTAGGATCCACTAACACTGTCCTTGAACCAACAAGCAAAGTTAATAGGGTCACTGATGCTCCCTTAGGCTTACAGAGAAGCTTTATAAAGCATGTTCTCAGTGTTTAGCGAGCATTCATGTGGAAACAAGGCTTATGATCTTATTATTTGCTTCAACTATCATGTCTTTCCCCTCTAAGCTGATGAGGGGGTCATTTTGTTGTATAACATATGCCCCCTAAAGTATGAGATTAGAGGCTATGACAATGGCCAAAATACTTTACTTAATTGTAATTTTCCTTCTTCGACAAAAAGAGAGAGAGGATTGGAGCTTCGAGTGGTATGGAAAACCTGATACAACACACACACACACACACACACACATATATAAAACAACTAAAATCATGCCCTGAGTCAGGCATTCCCATGTTCAATAGCTATGTCAGAGTGATTTTCTGATAAAAGAGATATGACGATGCTGGCCGCCGATAAGCATAATGCGGATCTGGTGTCATAAAAGGATCATTCTGATGAGATGTCTCCAAGAAACAATATACATAACTTGGGAGAGGAAGTAAGGCTGAGTGATGCAAGGCTCTACCCAAGGTCTTGATTTCCACTTCACCGAATAGAATATATCGATACATGTGAATATATGCATTGATGTCAAACATGCACGAAATCATTTGGTTACTAGTCAATATTGGAGACTGTTAATAGATGTGAGGAAGGCCACCAATAATGGTGATGGTCTCCAATATGCACAGTACAATATAACGAGTGTGAAAGATGTTTTTGTTGTTGAACACCCACAGAATTGCTTAACTAGGAGCTAATAATGAGAACCATTGATCAAACACAAGGAAACCTGTCACTAATTTCTACAAGTACCAAGGCACTGAATGTGTTCCTGGGTTGTCTTCCTAGATAGAGTGTTGAAGTCGATAGGAAGATACTTGACGAAAGGTAGGCAATAATGTGTCCTACATCAATCGACATGAAACAGAACAAGAATGATTTGCTTTTTGAGGAATCTTTGAGCATTGGGCCTAAATGATAGAGGGCATTGTTACACAGTATTTTGTCACCGTCCCTGTTACCTCTTCTCCCGTACATTGGACGACTTATTTCGGGACCTATGAGAAGTGACATAACTTGAAAACACCTGCATTATATCCCCTAGAGTATGTACTTCATATGCCCTGAAGACACCTTTTGCAAAATACCCAAAAATATAACCCTTTCTCCATTGGCGCTGTTCCACAGTGTATCACTTGCGCCAATGAGGGAAATCCTCCAAAGTGGGCACGCCAGCTAGCACTCTGTCTCAGAGTCGCACTAGTGCCAACCCAGTTGGGTAAAGTTTTTAACAAACAAACTTCCGAAGGTTCCTTCTAACCTATCCATGAACTGATTCCAATTTGAGTTAGTTCACTTGGGCTTCGTATCTCCTAAGGAGGGAAGTATTTCTCCACCTCTCATGGAAGCTTCCTAATGATGAGGACAATCCCTTTGACAAGCTAGTTAGTAATTCTACTTTTCAAGCTCCCAAATCTAAAGTCCCAAAGTTTGAGAATTCCTAAGCTCATGTTGCAAGAGGCCTTGTTCATCCTTATGGGGCTGAATCTTTAAGGACGAGATCCATGTCCAAGTGATCAAGGAGAGAGAGGCTTGTTCCCCATCCCCTATAAGCTTTGCAAGGCATGTGTTGCTAATCACCCAGTCAAAGGAGGATCTGACGTCAGAACTTGGTTGTATTCTCTTTTGTTTATCAATAATAATAGACGACTATCATTATGGTTCCACTCATGTGTCTTTATAATGATGTTTGAGTTGTATCCTTTCTGACTAATACATAGTTGTATTTCTTGGATTTTATGCTTGTATTTGTCTTTTTCTTTGCATGTGCAGGTGTCTGTTCACGAGGATCATGAGGATTGTGACCTACTGAAGCGAAAGAATGGAAGGGACGATTCTTCTACGAATACTAGCGTTGGATTCAAGGTAGGCTCTTATCATTGGCCTTTACTTTGCAATTAGGAACTTGCGTGTTAGCGTTGTTCGATTGTTTCCAGACCCTGTTTAGGCCAGTGGGATCGCCTCTGTCCGCAAAGGGGATTTACCTCCACAACCAATTGGCGACTCCACTGGGGAGTTGGCTTTTTCCTTGTTTGTTTATCTTGTCTTGTTGTTTGATTTGTAAACTTTAGACGGGGCCTGAAGTTTGGCCAGATAGCCTTGAAAACGCTATTGCTTTGGATTAACGAAGTAGATCAACACTACTTCAGTCCATCTCCGGTTTGGTTTGCAAACTGAACGACTTGGAACTTGCCTTTTTCCTTGATTGTTTCCTTGGTTTCTCCCACTTGTTTAGATTTCTAGGTTGAATGCGAGTGTTGTTTTTGCCTCTCGAGAGTGCTTAGACATTTCTGGTTTGGCCTTGGCTCTTTCATTTTTATTTTTCCATAGCAAACTTGACTGGCGCTAGTTTATAGCGTGATAGTCGTGCCAGTTGGCACAAGTTGCACATTGACAACCCGCGGCAATTTCTGAAAGGCGCTTGTTACAGCTTGATAGTCGCGCTAGGCCTGAAAACTTTTGAAGTTTGCTTAGTTCTCAGCTTTTTGAGCTTTGGTTTTGTCCTGAGTACCTTTATTAGAATACTTGAGTGTGTTGGAGTTTGATTTGACTGGTTTCGATCGCTACCCTTTGGGTGTTTGATTTTTTCTATCGATTTCGCATTTTTAGCCCTAGGGCATCTAGTGGCCTTGTGAATCGAGCCTTCCTAAGGTGTTTTGATCTTTTTGTTGTCCAATCGACTCTCTTGTTTGCTCCTTTATGTTTGTTTGGTAGTTGTGGATCATTTCATTGCATTATTTGGGTGATTTTCTTCGTCTTCACTTGAATTCTGCTTCGTCTCACTTTGAGCCCAGATCACACGGCTCATTGTTGTCTTTGGGATTTTTTTTGGTTCTTTAGATGTTTGATTTGCTGACTTGAAGAACTAAACGTGTGTGTATTGGATAGAACTTGTTTGTGTTATTTCTCGAAAAGTTCTTTAGTGCATTTTTCCATTATTGAAAAGAAAATCTCTTTTGCTTTGAATCAGTTAATGAAAATTAGGACTTTTCATTTCGATTAGTGATTTAGTGATCTTAAAGAAAAGTTTATTGATTTGCATTAGCTGCATTAGGGAAACTATTTTGTTGTTTTTGATCGTTTCGTTTGCATGAAAGCTCTTTAACTCTCTCATAGTTAGCATTCATCGAATGGAATGACATGTTTTGGCATATAGATTGCATTTAGGGATTTTCAGAGATTACATACCGTAGGACTTGAAAACTGAAACTTAACTCAAGATCAACTTTAAAATAAACCAAATGAATCTAACAACACATTGGAACATAACACTCACATTCTAGAGGTCTAGGCTAGAGACGTGCTCCGGCGTCATTAAACCTAGTCACTTTTGTTTCCACTCAAGGTTGGGTGATTCCTCCTTTTGTGACTCAACTGTGGTCTAGTACAGACTTGTGCTCCCACATACCATCGAGTATATGGGGAGACTCCACTAGGTTATCATCCTTTATCCACAGGAAGCTGTGTCTGCCACCTTACAGCCCGTAACACACCGAACACAGCATTCGGGAAGATTGACTACCATATGGAAAGTCCTTGGTTCTCATACGATTTCAAAGGTGTATATGTAGTTTTACGGATTGTTCAGTAAACCTTTTTCCTAGTTCTCCAGAGTAGTCACTTTTGATCCTTTTGGACTCCCTAAAAGAAAAGGCTTGCCTGAGCACTTGTCACTTCAGGCTCATTAAGCATTCAAAGGTGACTAGAGTCATCTTTTTGTCCTTTTCTTGACTCTTTACAGATGAAAAGGTCATGTTATGTCCTTGTGTCTTAAAATTTATTCGCCAACGATCACACGCCCTGTTAGATTTTGTTTGTTGACCGTTTGATTATGTGTTGTGACTTTTTTTTCAGCCCCGTGTGTGATTTTATGTTTTTTATGGCAACTTTTCTAGAGGTCATGAACCTAGGAATCCCCTCTGACAGGAATCCCGGTCATTTTCCTTCTTTTGGGAATGATGGTGCTCCTTACATGGCAACATTGTCCCTTCCTGGGTTAACTGTTGGGTTGCCTATTTGGTTGTTCTCAACCTTTGTGATACCTAGTGTCTCAACTACAAGTCAATCAGTTCCTCCACCCAAACAACATCATGTTGATTCCAAGGTGGACCTCTCCCCTTCTTTGCCTGTTTTTATGTCCTCATCTTCTACTTCGCCTGGTGCAAGTCTGGATTCAAGTAACCAGGTGGCTAAGAAGAAGAAGAAGATGATGAAGAAGAAGAAGTCTCATAAGCGAGAGGCTAAAAGTGCAGCTACTCCTCTGAGTACATCTCAGGTCGGGCCACCTTCTGCTCCTCCGCGGAAGGTCAAGTTTCCTTGTAAATTGTGCAAGGGAGACCATCTTCTTTGTGATTGTCCTAGCATTCCTAGGATCTTAGAAGTATGGTCTCCCGATCCGGCCTACCCCTCATCATCCTCTGAAGCTCATGGCAATGCCACCCTATCAACTGGAAATGGTAAGAAGAAAGGGAAGATTCAATTCCCACGTAGGCTATGTGAAGGCAACCATCCCCTTCACCTTTGTCTGCTCATGGATGAAGCTTCCGTTGTTTTGGAAAGTCTCACAGCTTCTTTACCCCAACTTCCCATTGGTTATCAGAGGCTCTCTTCAGATCCTCTCCCTATCGACAAAGAGATTGACTTAGATCCTTCTCTTGTCCATCCTCCTCTTCATGAACCTTACTGTGCTAAGCCTGTTCCAGACCAACCATTGGTCGGAAAGAGTGTCGACTCGGGTTCACCACCTGTCGATCACTCTGTTTCAGAAGAGCATCATGCTCATGTTCTTCTCGTCTCATCAGATTCTCCTAAGTCAGAAAATGACTCTCCTATCCCAGCTGATCCCGAGAGTCCTTCTTCGGGGCAGGGGGGAAATCATATGATTCCCCCACCAAGTAGTTCAGTCGTTTCCTTCGACTAGAGTCAGTTGACCGCCTTTCGCCTTCCATCCCATGTTCCTTTCTAGATTACAGTACATGCCTATGATAAGGCAGTACCTGGCACTGTCTTGGATGAGGGTGCATCTGTCAGTCTTATGCCCTCCACTACTTGGCAGTCTTTGGGATCCCCACAGCTTGTGCTGGTTGTACAGAATATATTAGCGTTTGACGGAGGAACTAGTCAACCGTTGGGGATCCTCCCATAGTTCCCTCTTACTTTGGGAGGCAAAACCATCTCTATCGATGTGCTGGTTACCCAAGGTGATTTAGATTTCAGTCTTCTCCTTGATTGTGACTATGTTTATGCCATGGGGGCCCTTGTCTCTTAAATTTTCCATGTGGTTTGCTTTCCACACGCCGAAAGGATCGTTACTATCGATCAATTATCGTTATTTAGTCCCCCGGTGCCTCCTACACAGTTGTCCTCCCCTTCTGGTTTTTATCCACTAGTTGTGTCTGCCCCACCGCAGGTCAACTACGTGGCTACTTATCCCGTGCCTGTATCCCATGATGATGTCGTCGTGCATAGTGTCCTAGGGGCATTGGGTCCTGACTTCCAAGGTGTTGTCCTTCCACCGAGAGTGACACTCTTGGATGCAACAGCTTCTTGTTCATTATGATGAAGTTCATTCGGAGCATAGTTCGCTTTCCTATGTCAAGCTCCTTAAAAAATGACACTGGGTCTAGTCGGAGCATAGTTCGCTTTCCTATGTCAAGCTCCTTAAAAAATGAAACTAGGACTGGTTGGAGCATAGTTCGCTTTCCTATGTCAAGCTCCTTAAAAAATGAAACTGGGTCTAGTCGAGCATAGTTCTTGATCTTGTGTCAAGCTCGTTAAAAAAAGAAACTAGGGTTATGAGGATAGTTCTTTTACTGTGTCAACCTCATTAAAAAATGAAACAACTCCCTTTTCAAATCGAGTTTTTGATTATGATATCGTAAAATACAAGATGAGTCTTTCCAAGATCTCGAAAGTGAACCTTCATTCCATCCACTTTGTTGAATGCAATGAAGCTTGGGGGGCATGTACCTCGTTTTGCGTCATTATGCTGGGGGCATGCGAACTTATAACAAGCATAGTTTTTTGTTTCAAGCCTGTGTAAACATGACACCGAATCCAAGCAGCGTTCTCCATGGTTCAAGCTTGTGTAAAAATGAACCCATACCCGAGTCACTTTTAAGCTCTTTTCTAACTCGTAAAATATGAAAAGATTGCCGAGTATTTTTTCCTTTTTGACTCGCTAAAGAGAATAAAAATGGAGGTCTTCTATCAGCTCTTTTCCGACCGTTTAAAAAACAAAAAGATTGTCAAACCCTTGTCATTTCTGGTTCGTTAATGGTCACAAAGTGACGTGGTTTTGATCACTTTTTTACTTTTTCATATCAGAATCACTACTTATGAAAAGTACTCCTCGGTCGTAACGATCGGACGGTTCTTTCAAGCATTGTTTTATACTTTTTCGGGCTCGAGAGGCACAACTTTACAAAAAAGGACACCCGCGGAGTTTCCTTTTTGCTGTCTTTCCAAACTCTCTAAATATGAAAAGATGTCGAGTTCTTCCTTTGTCAGACTTGTTAAAACTTAATGACATCAGATTCCGTCGCAATGACACCTCTCAAGCATATGCTATCCCTGTCAAGCTTGTCATCCAAAAATAATCGGGGTACTCGCCAGAAATGGTGGGGGAATAAAGGAACCGTAATCATCATCATGTCGGTAGTATGTCACTCTTGAACATGGCACTTGTCTGCATTCGTGTCTGGGTGGGGACATCTCATCTTGTTTTACACTTGCCTCCATGGGTTTGGGTTATCCTGTTTGACCATTCATCTGCTCATCGACTTGTCACCATGACCCCTGATCAGTTAATGTCAAATACTGCCAAGTTCCTGTCGTGTCACCGATATGTTCAAGAAAAGTTAACCTCTGCAGAATACTCAACCTCCCTCTGATACCTCACACAAAATATTTTATCCTTCTCTGTCTCGTGTCGATGATGTAGGAAACATTATGGCCCACCTTCGATCAAGGTCACTTCTTGTCGACTTTAGCTCATTATCCAGGAAGTTGACTTAGAGACTCCCTTCAGGAACCTTGGAGCCTTCATGCCTCAATGGCAGGTTCTTCATGTTTGACGCGAGGTTTTCATCATTGGCCTCTGATCGGATGATTCTATGGGTGTTCGACACCGGCTCACTGATTCACACGCTGTGGATTGTACCTATAGTACCTTGAGGACCATTGTCATTATTGGTGGTACCTCTTGCATTTGTTAACAGTTTTTATCATTGACTGGTAATCAGATGATGTTCTCACATGTTTGAATTGGACTCCCATATTTTCATGCTTGAACTTGTACTTTGTTCGGGTCGAGATGGAGCACAAGACCCTGATTTTATCTGTTGAGATCCAGGTTGCATTTTGTGGATTATTATCATCACTACATGACTCATTCACTAGATGGCTGTGAGCATGCCTGAGTCTATTCATCGATCCTCACTGGATGGCTACGTCCATATCTTGGATCCATATTTTTATGTACTCTGCGATGGATGGCTGCGCCCATACCATGTATATCATGTATTTGAGATATCAGTTGTGCTTCCTGCAGGTTCTCCAGCAGCCGTGTTTTCAGTCGACCATTTTCTTGTAAAGCACTTCACCCCTCTCTCTCTCGGGCTTCATACTTTAGGGGGCATCTATTACACAGTATTTTGTCACCGTCCCTGTTACCCCTTCTCCTGTACATTGGAGGACCTATTCTGGGACCTGTGAGAAGTGACATAACTTTAAAACACCTGCATTATATCCCCTGGAGTATGTACTTCATATGCCCTGAAGACACCTTCTGCAAAATACCCAAAAATATAGCCCTTTCTCCATTGGTGTTGTTCCACAGTGTATCACTCGCGCCAATGGGGGAAATCCTCCAAAGAGGGCGCGCACAGCTGGCGCTCTGTCTCAGAGTCGCACTAGCGCCAACCCAGTTGGGTAAAGTTTTTAACAAACAAACTTCCGAAGGTTCCTTCTAACCTATCCATGAACTGATTCCAGTTTGAGTTAGTTTAGTTGGGCTTCGTATCTCCTAAGGAGGGAAGTAGTTCTCCACCTCTCATGGAAGCTTCCTAATGTTGAGGACAATCCCATGAATCAAGTGGATGGTCTTACCTACTCCTCCTACCTCTATATAAGCTTGTTCTTTTCCCTTTGACAAGCTAGTTAGTAATTCTACTTTTCAAGTTCCCAAATCTAAAGTCCCAAAGTCTGAGAATTGCTAAGCTCATGTTGCAAGAGGCCTTGTTCATCCCTATGGGGCTGAATATTTAAGGATGAGATCCATGTCCAAGTGATTATGGAGAGAGAGGCTTGTACCCATCCCCTAGAAGCTTTGCAAGGCATGTGTTGTTGATCACCCAGCCAAAGGAGGATCTGACGTCAGAACTTGGTTGTATTCTCTTTTGTTTATCAATAATAATAGACGACTATCATTATGGTTCCACTCATGTGTCTTTATAATTTTGTTTGAGTTGTATCCTTTCTGACTGATACATAGTTGCATTTCTTGGATTTTATGCTTGTATTTTTCTTTTTCTTTGCATGTGAAGGTGTCTGTTCACGAGGATCGTGAGGATTGTGACCGTATGAAGCGAAAGAATGGAAGCGATGATTCTTCTACGAATACTAGCGTTGGATTCAAGGTAGGCTCTTATCATTGGCCTTTACTTTGCAATTAGGAACCTGCGTGTTAGCGTTGTTCGATTGTTGCTAGACCTCGTTTAGGCTAGTGGGATCGCCTCTATCTGCAGAGGGGATTTACGTCCACAACAGGCATGATGAAAGGATATGCTTGATGGGTTGATGGAGGAAACAAAAGTTTAACCCTTGAACAATAGAAGGCATGACAACGGTTTTAACCATGCAACACTAGACACATGTCGGGGTAGTTATGCTAAACCTCATAGGATTGTAGGATTCCTATTGAGAGGCCATCACAAGGAAGGTTTATCTAAGGGAGTGCCATGTTCAAGGGAATGATTGCTGCCAAACCACGCTTTCTGATACTGAATGCAGTTGTATTGTCTACTTTCCCTGTTTGGTTAGTTTAATGAGTCCAGATGGGTAAACTCGTCGATCTTTTCATATTTTAAGAGTTTAAAAAGGATCGTAAAAAGAGTGACTCTATGCTCTATCTGATTAGTTTAACGAGTCTAGATGGGTAAACTCATCGATCTTTTCATTTTTTAAGATTCTGAAAAAGATTGAAAAAAGTGCAGCTCTATGCCCTATCTAATTAGTTTAATGAGTCTAGGCAGGAAAACTCATCGATCTCTTCATGTTTTGAGAGTCTGAAAAGGATCGTAAAAAGAGCGACTCTATATCTTGTCTGTTGAATTTAATGAGTCCAGACGAGATAACTCAGTGGTCTTTTCATATTTAGAGAGTCTAAAAATATCGTAAAGAACGACTCCAAGGTGGTCCCTTTGTCATAGTTGTTAACTGGGTGCAACAAAATGTTAATAGTATACCCGAATCGGTTACTTTTTCGTGATTTAATCTATTGAATTTGGATAAACAGAAACCTATGTTCAATCGATGTTGACCTCATTTTGTTACGAGTACGAGGAGACGGACTAAACTCGTTTTTCGTCGTGAATTTTTAATGAGTCACACGACGACAAAATCAATACCTTCATCAAATTTTAATGAGTCAAAGAAAACTCAAGGTAGCTTTTTCCATTTATTGAGCAAGGAAAAAGAGGTAAAATAATTTCTCATTCCTTCTTCATAGATTTAACGAGCCCAAAGAAGGGGAAAAACTGAGGGATTTTTTCGATTTAAGAGTGAGAAATGGTCCCAAAAAAGCAAGTGCCCCTGTTGCTGTCATAGATTTTTAACGAGCTCGGTGACAAAAACTCGGTACTTTTTAGATTAATGAGCGAAAAGAGTACCTAAAAGAATTCTCAGGTCATCTTTATAAATTTTCAATGAGCCTAAAGAAAAAACTCGGTATTTTTTCAGTTTTATGAGCGATAAAGAAATGCCTAAAAAGAATGCTCTAATTATTTTTTTCATTTTAATGAGCTAGAAAAAGTGCGAAAAAGAGTTGCTTGGACCATTTTCGTATGTGTTTAACAAGTCTAACGATGACAAACTTGGGGATTTTTTAGTTTTTTTAGAGTGATAAAATATCCCGTAAAAGAAAAGTTCTCATTGAGAATTGCATGCACTGCTTTACTGCTTTTCATTCCTGAGGGTACTTTCATCAGAAGTGGAAAAAGGTATAAAAAGGCAGCAATTCCCATCCATATGGGTTCATGCATGATAAAAAATCATGGGGAATGGACTAGTTCCTCATTAATGATTCCAAAAAATCATGTCTCCAAAAATAAATATAAGGAAGTTCTTTGAGCTTTCACATTCACCATTTTCACTTTTGAGAATTGTGAGAACATTTTGGAGCCAAAGAGGAGCAGATTTTCTGCAGACCATTGCAGGAGATCTAGGCAACCATTCGACATGCCATCAGTCCTAGGTAGAGGCCAAAACCTTGCTCTATGCATTTCTTAACCTTTTTTTATCAGTTTTTGGGGTGGATTTTTGCAGATCTGGGGTGCCCTAAAGTAGTATTTGTGCACTAATTCCCTCTGGCTAGCTTGTAGGGAGCATTAAACACCCTATACGACCTGCTGGACGGCATTAATCCTCCCTGTGTACCACTAGGAGGAAAGTTAGAGCTTGAGGGCGCAGTTTAAAACCTCATGCAGTGATTCCCGAAGTTGTATTTCCCCATTTTCTGATTTTTGGGTTATTTTGCACAGGCTTCAGGTCATAATGACTAGCCTATGGAGAGGACGGGCCCATGATAGCCAAGAATTGCTAATGTGAAACGATCTAGCACGCATACTTGCTTTGCGCCACTACATTTTATTGAAGAATGCAAAGTTGGAGCTAATGAAAGGGAAGGAGGATTTATTGATATGGATTATCTAGTGCTGGGATGAACACGATGTTCAGGATTGTAGATGATGAGCTAGCTATTGATTGTGATGACATATACTTTTTAACTGGTCCATCATGCCATGGGGCACAGGAAAACCTCACTGGGGGTAGGCCTAATCCATGATCTACCCTAGAGCTGGTGCAATCCTACTGCAACCCTGAGAGTGGACTTATCAGCAACAGAGTCCCCATAGAGAGGATAACATCTAGGTCTATGAGGTCCATTTTATGGTTGATTGTGTGGTTGGTGGGGTCAAAGAGTCCCCATGTTGCCACAAAGGCCCAACTGTTGCTTGCAGTTGACTGTGTCCAGCCACAAATGTTCAACTGGTGTGAAGCAATGCTTTGTTAGTTGAAGGTAGAGTTAACCACATGTAAGACTCAAAGCCAACAATGTTTTAGGTATGGTACTCTCATAGTCTCATTCATTCTTTAGAGGGTACCTGTTATGCACTCAAGGATGAGCTTAGGCCCCTTTGATCCGAAGGAGACAAGACAGGGGCGATGGTCATCACTTGATCCTCGCACAGGAGGAGGACCAATTTGACATTTCTTCGAGGAAGATTTCTTCCAGTGGCTTCGTGGCCAGATCGAGACGATAGACGACTATGCTTATGAGGGCATGGACTTTACTAGTGACCCTAACTTAATGTTTCCACCCAGGACCAACTGGGGTCCTCAAGGTGAGAATGGTTTTTTAAAGTAATTCAAGTATTTTTTAGCTTTTGAATGTTTATGTGATGTTTTTATGGGTGAACAAGTATTGACATAAATCTTTATGTTTAACACAAATGTGGCACCATTACGACCTGTGGGAGAACTCCATCATATGCGACGACCAGGCCAACTACCTATTGGGGGGGTGATGATGACAGTATTCGTGAGGTTCTGAGGAACCTGGAGGGCTTGAGCATGGGTGTCCCCACCCTTCCTATGAGGGAGATTCCCGCTCATATGCAGTGGCACACAATCAGTGTACCTGAGTGATTTCTGGTTCCTCTTCAGAGGATAGCTAGAGTTGTTTTAGCATTTCAGGAGTAGTAGGCTATTTTTAGCAAGTGTTGTGGCATAGCCAATGGGTGTTTATAGCTAGGTGTAGTAGCCATTTTGTACTTAAAACATCCAAGTTTTCGAATATTTTGATGTAAAAGACTGGATTTTATCTATATCTATATCTATATCTATATAGATATATAATATATATATATATATATATATATTATAATATATATATTAATATATATATAGATACACGGACATTTTGGTATTTTGATGTCGTAAATGTTTTTTAAATATTTTTGTAAATTTTTTACTTTTCATGGATGCTTCTATAGTGAATGAGACAGATGCTAATCTAACACGTAGTTTTCTATTGAATCAACAACTGTATTAAATTCTCTAGGAATGTGTTCATATATGATAACTTCAAATTGACGTTCCAAGAGTCGTACTCTCAGATAATGATGTAACAAGGTTGGATTACAAATGTGATAATGATTTTTCAATTGCATAACAACTAGATGAGAGTCTAACTTTACCACTAGATTGGAGATGTCTCTTGATGATGCTTCAGTGAGAAGTGAAATTACGGACATGTACTCAGCAATATTGTTGGCGGAAGTACTCATAAAGACTCCTTCAGAACAAAATAGTTCTGAATCAGGTGTATAGATGACCCAAGCAGCTGATGCAATGTGTCGTGTGTGACAACTGGCACCATCCGCGTATCCTATGTATGCTAAGGGTAGCGAAGAAATCTATATTGTGAGAAGGATGTATGAGAAAAATACTCCAATAAATACCAAAACAATCCAATCACACCAAAAAAGGAGAGCAAAACTTATAAATACATAAAATTGCAAAGCACGTGCCCAATGCAATACTAGGCATAATACTTTTTCAGATAGAACCCATTTCTGGGTTCGGTGAGCGGGAATCCTTCCCAGTCCTAAAGTTCATATGCCCCTTTTGAGAGGGTTTTCCTGCCCCCAAGAGGTCATGTTTTTATCATAGAGAAAAACAAGATCTCCCTCTTAGTAAGACTGAGGCTTGACATTTTGGTCATATTGGGTTTTTACCCCGCTCTTGTGAGCCTCAAGTGCCAATTCGACATCTTGATGGGTTACATCTAGTTTATTGAGGTATAGCAGGTGCTCTTCTTCAGTAGTAGTGTCGGGCAAGAGTTCAACAGCTATTTGTAGGGAAGGGATCTGACATTCAATGGGTAAAACTGCTTCCAGGCCATAAGCTAGTTGAAAATGTGTAAAGCCCGTGGCATTTTTTTACTGAAGTTCGATATGCCCATAGAACCAAATATAAAATTCAATTCTAATTGGTTTTATGATTTCCTAACAAACCACGAATCATGGTCTTTAAGACACCATTGACGGCCTCTATTTGACCATTAGCTTGGGGGTAGTAGGAGGATGATTGATCCTGGCAAAAACCTTGCAGCGATGTTAAGTCAAACATCATGTGATTCTAGAAATGATACCCATGGTCTATAATGATTGTGTGGGGTACACCGAATCGATAGATAATCTAATTAAACAAGAATAGCATCGCAATTTCCCCATCTGTTCGGTAGGTGGGAAGGGCTTTGGCCCATTTTGTGAAATAGCCCACAACTATTATGATATAGTTGTGTCTTGCAGAAGAAACATGATTGCAAGTTATGAAGTCTATCCCCCATGTGGCAAAGGGGCCGACGGAGATACCTGGGTGCCTTAGGGCCAGAGGAGCGTGCATTTTCTTTGTGAACACTTGACAAGGATGGCATTTCCAAATGGCCTTGACATAATGTTTGAACAAGGTTGGCCAATAATAGCCTATGTGCAAGATTTTCTGTACAGTAAATATGCCAAAAGGATGACTGCCACATGCCCCAACATGGTAGTCATTTAAAACATGTTCCACCTCTTCATGAGTGAGGCAATTTCAAAGAACTATATCTGCACCATGATGATATAACGTATCATTAGTCACTAGATAGTGTCGCGCTTGGTGGCAGATGTGATGATGGTCACTTGTCGATAGTTCGGGGTGGAGCCATTGTTCTTGGAGGTAGAAAAGAATGTCAATGTACCAAGGGTCAATGGTGTCGATAAGATAGATAGCCTCATCCAAAAGAGGATCTTGGGCTATCTCATTAGGATCAATAATTGGAAGGTCTGACAAAAGTTGGATGAATACTAAGGAGTTCTTCACCTTGGCAACTATGAAAACCAAAGCAAATTGTTGGAGGATCACTATCCATTTTGAATATTTTTCTCCAATTACTTGATGAGACAAAATATCTCTCATGGGATTCTCCAAGACGATGATAGTAGTCTGTCGCAGCAGGATGTAGTGTCAAAATCAGTTGACAGCAAAGACAACTGCCAATGACAACTTTTCCACATGTGAATATCTTAGGTCGGGCCCAGTCATGCCTTTGGACAGATAGTAGATCACATATTCACTCCGCTCGTCATGAGTTTGAACCAGGACCATTCTGAGAGAGGATGGCGAGGCTACCAAGTATACAAGAAAGTCTCGATCATAGTTGGGAGCACCAAGGAGTGGGGCTGATATAAGCACCTTTTTCAAGGCATCAAATGATCATTGAGCTTGATCATCCCAAAAATACAGCACTTCCTTCTTCAGTGTATGCATAAATCCTTTCATCAACTCAACATAGTTTATGATAAAATGTTTACTTTCCCTTGCAAAAGTTGGAGCTGTAGAATAGATTGTGGTTTGAGCAATTGAGTATCTTCCTTTACCTTATTGGGATCAACCCTAATCCCATACTTGGAGAGAATGAATCCAAGTAATCATCCAGACTCGACGAAGAAAACGCATTTATGCAGATTCAAATGGATGTTGTAAAACCAACAGCTAAGAAATATAGCTCTTAAATGGTTTAGGTGTTGTGTTCGTTGCTTGGAATGGGCTGGAAGGTCATCCAAGTAAGCTTGAACAATATGCCTGATATCGTGAAATGTGTAGTCCATGGCTCTTTGAAAAGTTTCTCCAGAATTCTTTAAACTGAATGGGAGTTTGTGATAGGCAAAGATGCCCCATCAGCAGACGAAGGTGGTTTTGTGTTGGTCTTTGGGTTTTATAGCAATCTGGTTGAAACTTGAGAATCCATCCATGATTGACAATGATTCAAAACCGATTGAATTGTCGATGATTTGGTCGATGAATAGTGTCAGATAATTATCCTTGGGACACGTGGCATTCAAGTCTTGATAATCGACACATACGCAGATGTTTCCTTGTTTTTTATCGACAAGAACCATATTGGAAACCCTTTCGACTAAAGGAACATGATAGATGAAACCAGCATGTCAAAAAAAATTTCACTTTGTTTTTTATGGCTTCCATTTTGTAGGGATGGACCAGTCAAAGCCTTTGACAGACAGGTTTAACATTTTCATAAAGCTTGATCTCATGCTCGAAAATAAACAAATCTATGTCAAGCATTTCCTCATAAGACCAGGCGAATACATCGTGGAATTCCTTAAAAAGGTAGGTGAAGCTTGCAATTTCCTTAGGATTGCAATCCACTCCAATCTAGATGTTTTCCATGATGCCTGTCTTGACAGAAATATCAATGAGCAATGTCTCTGAAATATTTCCCATGTTCCCTTCTGCCTCCAAAGTTTGGATAGTCGTATAGGGTGAGGAAATGATTTCTAGTATGTCAAGTGATAGGATTTGAAGAGGCATCATGTCCAAATCAGATATTGAAACACGATGGTGCGAGTCCTCCCAAGGTCACTCTTCTACACTCATGATTTCTCTAATAGGTTTGTCCGTAGGTAGGATTTGATTGAGTGGATCGAAAGAAGGAGCCATTATGGGAGGAGCAGTGGTAACATTAGCCGTAACCAAAGTGACCAGAGATTCAAATGTAGATTGAATGGCTTGGTAGGCCAATTTAGTAGGTGATAGTGGCATTTTTTCTCCATAAGTGTCAATGTCTGAAGGAGTCGGTAGGATCCATGGATCGATCTGTTCATGAGGAATGGATGAAAGCATATTAAATGTTTGAGAAGCCTTGGGCAGCTAAAGAGGGAAACAACCCATCAGGGAAGAAGCCTTCAGTAGACTGGTACTGATACTAAAGTAAGAGTCAAGTACACCACCTAGTAGGGGTACAGAGCCACTTGGTAACGGGGAATAATCAGAGGTGCAAAAGGATAGCTGGTCCACTGTGACTACCTTTCCATCCAATGGAAATAGTATGATGCGAAAGATAGTAGAAATAATGGTTGTCCTGGCATACGTCCAACTGTGACCCAACAAGAGATTATAGTCGAACTTTTTACATACAACTTCTATGTCCACCGTTACCATTTTCCCATACAAGGTGATGGGGTAGCTAGCTACATAACCTTTTGGGATGAAAGTGTGTCCGTCGAAAGCTTTAAGGGAATTTGATGGTGGGGATACGGTTGGAGAACCCAAAGTGAGCCAACATGAAACCGACATGACGTAGGTAGAAGCACCTTCATCTATTACAGTTCTATGTATACCTTTTCCTTTCGAAAAGATTTTCACCTAAAATGCGAGCTGGTGGGAAAGGGGAGGTTTACATTTTTCCATGTTGAAAATTGCAAGCATGGAATCTTGTGGGTCGATACCACTAATAGATAAAAGCAAAGGTTTCCTTTGTCTTATACATGTTTTTAATACTTCGAGTGCTGACATAGTCGATGGTGCTTGCACCAAGTCTTCTACAATGCTATAGCTTTGGGCTGCACGTGCAAATGTATTGTGCAGTGTGCGTCGAAGTGCCACTTTAGGGGGGTGAATCACAAGGTCAGCAACCGACCTTTCAATATCCAAATCATTGGGCAACGATGGGTTTTGACTTGAGGAAGGTTCCTCTACATGAGCGACGGGAGCTCCATAGGATTTGGCTCTTGTCTGTAGATCTATTATTTCAAAGGTGTAAATGGTAGAGGGTCCTTCACTAGCTGAAGGATGTTTTGAACCACTATTGCCCCCTTATGGGGGTTGGGGTTGGATTGCAATGAGGTGTTGCTACTGTTCAGTGGGGAAAGGATTATTAAGGACAACAGGGGTCCTACAAGTATCCTTTTTAGCAATGAAATCTATGCATTCTTGAAGACGTGGGCAACGATAGGTCTAGTGGTCTTCAACACAAATTTTGCAAGGGAATTTGGCCAGTTTATCCTTTCCATTGTGAGGAGGCATAGTGACCTTGCTTTGGGTTTTGTTGCTTTGTTGACTTCTCCTTAGAAGGAGTGGTATTTTTCTTATTCTTCTGGTTCTTACCACCAGGGTTTTGCATAGACTACACAGAGTTTATCACGGTGGTAGGAAGAGCAGTCGATAGGTAGAGGGGCCACTGGCATTTGGGCAATGTGACCTCTGATTTGTTTTATAGTGGCCCCAGAGGTTATTTTGATAATCCCATCGGTGCACGCTTTGGGGTGTTGAGTAGCAGAAGCATTGTAGTAGTAGGGGCATTGGGGATTATGTCGTAAAGAGTGCCAAACTATGAATATATCATATCTAAGTGCTGGGCATGATGTATGGATTGGTCTTTTGTGATTGCACCACCTAAGGCGACACCTTTAGTGATTTAGGGGAGTAGGGACTTGTAGAACCAATCTACTAAGAGATAGTCTAGGAGGGGAGCTTTGACTAATGTCCACCTATGTCTCCATTCATGTATATGATTAGAGATGTGGGTGGTGGTATCCTAACGTATTGAAGTGAGGAGTTTTGTCCCAGTCTCATAGCGGATGGGTAGCTAGAAGTGCTTTAAGAATTCCATCGCTAGAGCGTCAAATGTATTTACTAATGCGTGTGGTAACTCGATGTACCACTTGGTTGCATTTCCAGTAAGGGTGTGGGGAAAAAGATGTAACTAGATACTATCATCCACCATGGAGTTAGAAACACACCAAGGATGATAGGTGGTGATATGGGAACCTGGATCCTCCCCTTGTTTCCCTTCAAACTTGGGGATGTCTATCGGTATTTTATGCGGGATTGGCAGATGGGGTCAATTGTAAGTATGCACAAGTTGGGGATATCCAATGTTGCCAAAAAAGGTAGAGTGTCTGATTCCCCTAACTTAGACCAAGGTGATGACATATGACTTGAGGATCCTTGTGGTCCTCCCATCATTTGAGTCCCAATATTATACATATGTTGTGTGGTATAGTAGTTGCCTTGGGGTATGGCATTGTAATGTGGATTTCCATGGGGATTGTGATGCTAGCATATAGCATTGCCCCCAGGATAATTAGTGCCCCCTTGACTCATTTGAGGTTGTGAGTAGGGTTCCCCCGTGGATTGGTTGGGACGTACTTGAGCATTCCCGCCCACCATAGAATTAACCATATGTCCTTGACTGACATAAGGAGTGCTCATGTCAATTAGTGACTACCCATGCATGCCTAAAAATGGATGGGGAATCATTACATTCCCGACTAGTATATGCATATTGGGAGTGCCCCTAGATACTTGAATATGGGGGTTAGAACTATACAATGGATACCAACCATATTTTTGGTTGAAGGGACCCACACTAACTCTGCTATATTGAGCGTTATAAGGAGCATTGTATGTAGCACTTGTTGAAGGTATAGAGTCTGACACGAAGGGGGTGGAGCCTGGCATAGGCTAGGTTCCACTCATGGAGGGTGTCATGTGAGTGTTTGTACCTGGGAAAAATGGGATAGCAAGGTTTGCCATCAATGGTGTGGTGGTGACTATCAACTGGGGAAGTGGTGGGGCACCAAAAGTGTCCAAAAAGTTCCACAACCCATTAGCCATCGACGAGATGGATGGAAATGTTCCAACTGAAGACATAGGGGGTACAGGTGCCATGTTAACCAAGAGTGGGTCCAACAGATTCGTGATCAGAGGGTTGTACGAAGGAAGAAATGTTGCAGTGAAGAAATATTCCACTAAGCTTGAATCGTTGGCTGTCCAAATTGATTCTATGTGAGATCTTGGAGACTGATTGCCCGAAGATGGGGAATCTGGTTCACTAGAGAGTGGCGGATCTTCCACAGTGAGTGGAGGAAGTCCTAACAACCATCCAGATTGATGACGAGGGCTGGATGTAGTCACGGTGACCATTAATTTTTATCAATAAATTTTATCATGATATTTGTTGAGGTCTCAATGATAACACTCCAGTGCCTAAAAAAAATACACTAAGTGACACAATCAACAAATAGAGGGAAATGACCCTATCTAATAAACACAAATCACTGGAGATGAAACCCAGTATCACAATGAATAACAGAGGGGGATGGCCAAATGTATAGTTATGGTTACTCTAGAGCTTCGCCCAAACCTCAAATTGTGGGGCCAAGTACTCTCGTGAAGATGAGCACCCTCCCAAAAACTGAAGACAGAGTAGGTCCATCTGTGTTAAATACGAGGGCAACCTGCCCCAGTCACCTTGTGTAAGTCCCTAAAAGTATGGCCACTAAGGATACCTCAGATCACAGACACTACCAGGGCAGACATAGTCACAGACAGTATGCTGTGTGGGTAGGATACCTGAGTCCCCAACTCAGCTCCGAAATCCCTGAAGGGATCCCCAATACACATAATACCCAAAGGATTTGTAAGTGAAGACAAACTACCTTCACTTCCAATCCAATGTTGTCTCGTATTTAGCTCCATTTTGACTGGAGTGGTCCCGATAGTATGAGTGTAGAAGGAATTTTCTCTCTTTTGGGACACTAGTTTTCGTTTCTAATCTTGGACAGTTTACTCACACTACCTATCCCAAGATTCTAGCCTGAACTAATGCTTGTTTGCTCTATAAAGATTTACTGATTGATTTTAGGTAAATTTTATGTGTACCTTTTTAGTGTCTTCGGTAGGGGTATTGACGTATGATATGTGGTGGGACTCTAACTCAAAAGTCATGCAAAATACAATGCTTGAAAATATTCAATTCGATGAAATAAGTTGTATTCTACAAGTGAGAGTCTTTCATACATTCATATTTGTTCCATGCATCCTAGTCACTATAACACATGCATAACCAACAAAAATCTTTCCAATGCTTTCTAACAACTATTTGAAACCAAAATTAAGAAAATTTTAACCAGCTAAATAGAAGAATGAATTAAAAAAAAATTTGACTTTTCTTTTATAAAAACTTTTTAAGAAAGAAAAAAAATATATATTTCCTAAAAAAAAATATTTTAAGACATCGATCTTGCTAAAAAACTACACTTGCAAATCCTTTTCTAGTCCATGAGTAGGTTTCCCATTCGTTTGAGTTTACAGACAGAGTTGCATGCCAAAATTTGGGTGACTAATGCTCTGTAGCAGATTCCACAGAGATTTACTGGTCCACTAACACACTATTTGTGCAGAAACAGAGCATTATAAAGCTTTGTTTGCTCTGCTAACCTACGTTAGTGTGGGAAAAGGGTTCAAAACAGGGCTTTGGGGATCAGACCAAGGTTGAATGTATGAGGGAAGAATGAAGCAAGGTCTTGATGGGCCAGAAAAGGAATGCAAAAGTATGGGGAGGTCTAGAAGGATGAGGAAACTGAGAACTGTTTGAGTGAAGTGGGAACTAAATGTATAGTCCCCAGCGGAGTTGCCAATTCTGCTATAGGATAAAATGCATGATTTATGGAGAATGGAGATACCCTCAAAGGTATTCTCGGGACCTTTGGCAGACTGTACAATTATCTGTAGTTGTCACAAAGTTACATGCATGTCCATAAACAATAACTAACTACCAAAGCAAGATAGATTGATTACCTCAAGCCTCCATGTAGATTTGTTGGAGAGCACAATGCAGCTAGGTGGAAGTCCCCCAAGTTGGCTCCAGATCAAGTCTTGCACATAGAAGATACAAGCATAATCAAAGCATAAAACCTTGATAACTAATACATGAATATATAAAAGACATCTAGTTACACATAACTAAGCTACTCATGCTAAACGATATTGGACAAACAAGTAAATGAATGATATTACCAACACCATGCAGTCGACAGTACAACTACAGTTCTATATTAATGTCAGAAGAGTGATTACAACCATTTGTTGCATCAGCATTCCCTTACCCCTCCAACTCCTTTGTCTCTCTCCCTTCTTACCAATTTCTTATGCTTAGATTTGAGACTATGCTTGACAATCAAGTAAGCTATCCTTTCAAATGATCTAACCTCTTTCACCATAGCCCTAGCTTTGGCTATGTAGCAATTGAGTTAGGGTTGCCAAGTTCCTCCATGAGTCTCTTAAGGTAAAAGAAATGATGTTGCCATGCTTTTCAGCTCTTTCCCATTTGCCTCCTTCACTAGGAATTAGAAATTGCACAAATAGGTCAAACTTTAGATGTTTCCACGCTTTTCTGAGTAGATTTAGGAGGGAATATAAAGATATTTATGAGTCCATTCACTCCTTTGACCTCTAGGTTCTCATTAGGATCCACTAGCATTGTCCTCAAACCAACACATAGAGTTAGTAGGATCACTAACGCTCCCTTAGGCTTACAGAGAAGTTTTATAAAGTATGTTTTCAGTGTTTAGCCAGTGTTAGTGTGGAAACAAGGCTTGTGATCTTGGTCTTTGCTTCAACTATCATGTCTTTCCCCTCTAAGCTAATGAGGGGGTCATTTTTCTATATAGTAGTGACAGACTAAGAATAAATAAAATCTAATTGTTGGGCATGATGAATGGATTGGTATTCCGTGACCAAACCACCTAAGGCGACATCTTTAGCGATTTGAGGGAGAAGAGATTTGTAGAACCAATCCGCTAATAGATAGTCTGGGAGGGGAGCTTTGAGTAGCCTCTACCTACCTCTCCATTCATGGATGTGATCTGAGATGTGGGTGGAAATGTCATAACATAAAGAAGTAAGGAGTTCTGTCCCAGTTTCATATCGAATGGGTAGCCAAAAGTGCTTTAAAAATTCCATTGCTAAAGCGCCAAAGGTATTGATTGAGACACATGGTAACTCAATGTACCACTTGGTTGCATTGCCAGTAAGGGTGTGGGGAAAGAGTCAATGCCAGTTACTATCATCCACAATGGAGTTACAAACACGCCATAAATGATAGCTGGTGATGTGGGAATGGAGGCCATAGTAATTTGTGATAGATGGGGTCATTGGTGAGTTTTTACAAATCAGGGATGTCAAGCATTGCCAAGAAAGGAAAGGTATTTGATGCCCCCGATTCAAACCAAGGTGATGACAAATGACTTGAGGATCCTTGTGGTCCTCCATCGTATTGTTCCCAATATTATAAATAGGATGCATGGAAGAATAATTTCCTTGGGGCATAGTCATATATTGTGGCTTCCCATAGGGGTTGTTATGTTGGGGGATGTAAGTGCCCCCAGGATAAGGAGTGCTCCCTTGACTCATTTGAGGTTGAGAGTGGGGTGTCCATATGGATTGAACGAGACCTTGTTGAGGTATCTTGCTCGCCGCATAATTAACCATAGGCCCTTGACTGAAATAAGGAGGGTTCATGTCAATCAATGACTATCCCTGTTGTCCTATAAATGGAGGGGGAATAGTAATGTTCCCAATCGGTATATGCATATTGGGAATGGTACCCCCAAGCATTTGAACCTAGGGGTTGGAAATAACTAATGGATTCCAACCAAAAGGGTTGTTGAAAGGACTCGTGCTAACTGCACTATATGGAGCACTACAAGGAGCACTATATGGAGCGCTTGCTAATGGTCCAGGAGCTGACACAAAAGGGATGGAAACTGGTATGTATTGGGTTCAACTCATGTTGGGTGTCACTATAGTGCTTGGACCTGTCATAGTTGGGATACAGGGGTTTTCCATCAGAGGTGTGGTACTGGATGTTGACTGGGGAGGTGGAGGTGGACCAAAAGCATCCACAAAATCCCATGACCCATTAGTCATCAATGGGATGGTAGGTATAGGTCCAGCAGAATACATACGAGGTACAAGTGCAACTGCAATCAAGAGCAGTTCCAATGGATTCGTGATCAGAGGATTGTATGGAGGAATGAAACCTTCAATAAAGAAATCTTCTAGTAAAATTGAGTCGTGGGATGTCCAAACTGATTTAGTGTGAGATCTTGGAGACTGATTCCCCAAAGATGGGTAATCTGGTTCACGGGGGCTCGGTTGATCCTCCATAATTAGTGGGGGAAGACCTAGTAGCCATCTAGATTGACGACGAGGGTTAGATGTATCCATGGTGATCGATAAATAGATTTTACAGTGATATTTATTAAAGTCTTGGTGATAAGAAACGGGCACCTAAAAAATAAAAAATACTCTAAAGAAATCAATCAATAAGTAGAGGGTATGACCTTGTATGATAACCAATGTTTGCTAGAGATGAAATCCAATATCACAATGGATAAAAGAGAGTGTTGGAAAAATGTACAGTTACGATTACTTTTGAGCTTCACCCAAACCTCAAATTAAGGGGCCAAGTACTCTCATGAAGACAAGCACCCTCCCAAAAACCAAAGACAGAGTAGCTTCATCTATGTTAGGTACTAGGGTAGCCTACCCTAGTCACCTTGTGTTTGTCCCTAAAAAGTATGGCCACTATGGTTAACTAAAATAATAAACACTACCGAGGGGGACATAGTCGCAAATAATACGTTGTGTGGGTAGGATACCTGAGTCCCTGACTCAACTCCGATATCCCCGAAGGGATCCCCGATACACAGAATACCCAAAGGAGATGTAAGCGAAGGTGGAATACCTTCGTTTACAGTCCGATGTTGTCTCATATTTAGCTCTACTTTTACTGGAGTGGTCCCGAATAGTATGAGTGTAGAAGGATTTCCCTTGTTAATGACACTATTTTTGGTGTATGATCTTGGGAAATTAACTCACAACTGCCTAACCCAAGATCCTAGCCTAAACTAGTATGTATTTACTCAAGAAAGAGTTGTTGATTGATTTTATTATGTAAATTTTAAATGTACTTTATCAAATTCTTTGGTGGGGGTGTTGACGTATGAAGTTATGTAGGACTATAACTCAAATCATGCAAAAACAATGATTTAAATTTCACTTTCAATGAATAAGTTGCTTCTACAAGGGAGGAGTCATTTATACATAAATATATATGCCATGCATCTAGTTCAATAAAACACAAGCACAACTGATAGAACTGCAATGCTCTCTAACAACTTTTGAAACCAAATAAATGCAGATCTAACTAACTAAGAAGAAAACTGTAAACAAATTGTATTTTCTTTTTTGCAAAAAGCTTTCAAAAAGTAAAGCTATTTATTTAAAAGAAAAATTTGTTCAAGAGACAGATATCAATCAAACATGCATAACTGCAGATCCCTGATAAGTCTACATGTAGATTTCCAAACCCATGAGGTCACAAAACTTTTTATTTATCAAGAAATGGTTGGCTAACGCATTGTAACAAAGGGTATAGAGAGTTAGTGACTACATTAATTCTCTGTCTGAAAGGCCACAATGTTTTATAAATCATTGTTTACACTAGTGGGGCGCATTAGTGAGGAACAGACTCGAAGAAAGAAGGATGTGGAAATCAGATCTCAGGTTGAGCACTGAGAGAGGGATGTTGTATAGTCCTGAGTAGTTAGAAAGGGGATCAACAAGTACAAGAAGGCCTGGAAGAAAGCGAGATCTAGGAATTTTCTAGGAGAAAACTGGGAACTAAGTGAGTCCCCAACGAAGTTACCAATTCTGCTATAGGGATTAATGCACGGGTGTTTGGTGATGGAGATACCCTTAAGGATCTTCCTGGGATCCTTGGTAGACAGTTAGATTAGTTTCAGGTAGCCTAGAGATACATGCACATATTTGTATTAGTGAAATGCGAATTGAAGTAGGAAGAAGGATTTGTTGAAAATAGCAACAAGAAATGTTAAAAATAGAATCCAGAATATTCCAATTTTAATCTGTCCATGAATTAAAATTCGAATTTAGTCTCACCAGCTACTTGAAAAATAATTGGAAAAATTCAAGCTAGAAGCCTTTGTGAAGTCATGCAACAGTTATACCTTAAATTAAGGAGATTATCCCTTAATTAAGGAGATAAGATTGAGTTGTATTTGAGTTGTAATTAGTTAGCTTAGTTTATTGAGTTAAGTCCAGTTAAATTAGTTCGAAACTATTTGAGGAACTAATTGCGAGTTCAGTCAGTTAATGCATGCATGCATCCAACTAGTGTACTCCAGATAAATAAAGATTCTCTCATCATTAACTCATACATGTTTCTTCTGAGAAAGACCCAGTTGAACTAAATGTCAAGGACGTGTTACTACCAATTGCATGAGTTTTCCTATAAAGGAAACTCATTCATGCAGAAGGAACAAAGTTCCTTAAGGATTCCGTAGTTTTACAGGGTGTGAGATCAATGTGAGTGATCAATGTTACACTTGGTAATAGTAGGATCATCTAGGAGAAACAACGCAAGGAAATAGGAGCTTGGAGGGCAGAGAGGAAGGCTTGTGAGAAGCCACATTTTCCTGTGAGCATCCAGGAGGATTGTACTAAGAGCCGGCTAGTTGTGAGAGCTAAGGCTTTGTGTAATTCTAAGATATTTCCACCTTGTATGATAATACAGATAATGGGGTTTTTTAGCTGAGGCTTTCCCCAGAGTATTTTTATGTGTTTCATATGCATTGCTTCTACTTCTGGTTATATGTGTTCTACTTGATCTTGCTCAAATCTATTAAGCTTCCGCATGTTTTATTATAGAAGTAGATTGAAGTATTTTTCTTTAGTTATATTGCATTATCAAGTTAATCTACAGTCAAAATTTCTATAGGATTGTTACCTTAGGTCTTGGTGTGGTGTTGCTGGAGAGCACAAAGTACCAAAGTGTAAGATCCATCAGCTAGCTCCAAGATTAATACCTACACATAAAAAAGGTGAGGTATAATATCACATCCTATAACTTCAACAGTCAACACAATAATACATTAGGATATCTAACTACCTACATCTAAGCCACTCATAATCATTAACATTGCATAAACATGTAAATAAATCACAATACTAATGCCATGGAGTGGACAACACAATTGAAGGTCTATATCAATGATAGAAAAGAGTGATTACAACCATCAGTTGCGTCAGCCTTCCCTTACTCCTCCATCTCATCTCTCTCTCTCTCTCTTATTAACCTCTTGAAGAGCCAATGTCTAATAAACACTTCGACAGTTAGTAGGCGATCCTTTCAATAGTTTTGACCCATTTCACAATGGACCTAGCCTCAAATATATAGCATGAGAGGATAAGACTTGCCAAATCCTTCATGAGTTCCTTTGGGAAAAAGCAGAGATGTTTCCATGCTTTAGTATTCATTCCCCATTTGTAGACTCCATTAGGAATAGTAATTCCTCCAAACAGGTTGAATATGGATATTTCCCTACATTTATGAGTTGACATAGGAGTGAATATATGGATATTTCTCGGTCAACTTTCTCCTTTGACCTTCACAAACTCACTTAATTTGACTAACGCTCTTCCTGAGGCAACAGACAGAGTTATCCTAGGGACTAGCGCACCTGATGCATGGCTAGGAAGATTTATAAAGCAAGTTGCTAGTTCCTGGGGAACGTTAGATTGACAAATAGGCCTATGAACTCAGCTAGTCTTTCAGTGATATTTTCCATTTCGTCTGAGCTAATGAGAAGTTCATTTTCCTATATAACAATTCCATATTGGCATGCCTCACCCAGTGGCACCTTCATTATGATGTTTGGTGGAGAGAATCCTTCACATGTTTGTTTTGGAGAATTTAGCATCTATGGATAAATACTAATTCAATATACAAGTAGTTGTGCCCAGAAAAATAGTTTAAAGTGGTTTATACTTTCCCTATAAGTAATAGATAAGAAGAGAGGATAGAAGGCCTACCTGTAGTTCTGCTTTCCTCTCATCTCCCTTGTATCGGTTCTATCACTCCTTCTCATACTTAACCTGCTTGAAAAGTACCCTGTCAACACAATAAAATATGAAAGTTGATTAAAGCATACAATCCACTGAATATAAATGAAAGGAATCAGAAGCAATTCATACATATAAGCATTATGAAAGAACACATCATATGGAAAAAGGTTCAAACACTTTATTAGATAGAAGAAGGAATTACAACCATCAGTGTCTGATTCAAAGTCATTCCTCCAGCTTGGATCCCATCCACATCACATCAAAAGCAAGACAATCTTATGGCATCGCATCATTTTCTCCAAAGTCAAGTATCATAGTAGCATTATCTCCTTACAATTCAACATAATCCATCCAGCCCCTGATCACTTAGATGAGTGTTCCATTTATAGGAGGATGAAGGAGTTTTTGTCATTAATGGTTACATCGAATGGCCTTCCATACTTGGAATTAGTTCCATGGAGGAAGGGATGAGAGGATAGGATGCTCCTTAGCTCATTCTTCATCCATTTTCAAGCTCATAGGAGTAGATCACTGAGGGAATCTTCTAGATGACTCCAAGAGATAAGAATATTCCCCAAACCCCAATTGAATTTTACTCAAATTTTCCTAGCGTAGCCTAAAGAGGGCTTAAGTTCTCTGTAGAGCACCCTGACAGTGTATCTACCTACTCTGCAGAGCACCCTGGCAGTGTATCTACTTGCACTGGTCCCTTTAGAGACCATTTTTGGATGTATTAGGTCATGAAACTTTCTGGGAAGGAGGCATTCAAAGGGGTGACTTGTTTAGGGCATGAAACAACTAAATTTAGTGTTTGATGAGCCCTAAAACACTAATCTAAATGTTGGGATTTGATGTGCTGAAATGGATCTCTAATAGTTGCCCCCTAAAGCATGAAGTCGGAAAAATGCCAATGTCGAATGAAATGCTTTACGATGTGATGAGGAGGTATCAAAGTGGAAGGTGACATGCATCAATAACAATACATATATCATGATATTTGATTTTTTCATGAATTGCTAAGGGAAGGCATACCAATGATCAACTTATAAACTTTCATTACATGTACATAAACAGTCATCTACATATATAGACCCATGATCAGAATGACTGTCAATGTAAAGCCATTGTACATATGATTTAGTACTCTTGATATCGCAGCCCGAATGGATGAAACTAGATCCAGGGTCCTCAATCGCGTTCAAACATTCTCTCAAGTACGATTCTAACCATGTGAATATGTGATCTAAAGTCGAACATGGGAAGACACCATCTGATTACCAGCTGATGATGTAAGTTGTTAATAGATGCGAGAGAAATCACTGATAAAGATAATGATCCTCAAGGTACTAAAATACATTCTACATGGTGTGAATGGATGATTTTATGTCGAACACCATACAAAGTCTTTTGGTTGAAGGCCATTGATGTATGCCTATCGTCGAAAGCAAGAAACCTGCCATTGATGCATGCAAGCCTCAAGGTATTGAATGGGTGTTTCTAAGTCAACTTCTTGGACAATGACTTGATGTTGACAAGAAATGAATCGTCACAAGAAGGCCTTGATGTATCCCACATCAACGACACAAAACCAATGTAGTGATTTTAAATATGGAATTTGACTAACGACACAAAGTTCAGGAGTGGCAGTCATGAAATTGAAGGTTTATGGTATTGCAAAAGATGGATTTTAACTGGATGACTTCTCTTGAACATGTTGACGACACTAAAGTGAATTGGTAGTATTGACCCAAAACAAAGAAATGGATGGTATGATAGACCAATAGTGTGATAATCATGAAGCTAATAACCCAACCTAGATAGTCACGATGATGGAGTGAAAGTGTCATGTTCAAGAGCGACCTACTACCATAAAGTGGTTTTCCCTTTTTTCCATTTTCCCCAGTCATTGCTGACCAATACCTCTTTATTTTTATTAAGCTTGAGGAGGATAACATATGCTTGTTGTATAATTTCACCCTTTGAATGAATCCATCACTATTTGATGTTTTAACGAGTCTAGCAAAGGTGAAACTCGGTCTTGTCTAGATGGACAAGTTTGTCGCTATTTGATGTTTTTTAACGAGTTTAATGACAAATATAACTCAATCCTTTTGATGTTTAGAGAGTCTGAAAAGGTACAAAAAGAAAACTACACAAGTTCTTTTTCATAAATTAATATCTCAAGTCTCAGAAAGCGTAAAATAATACAAGAGAGATATCATTTCCAATCCATTAACGAGATGGAAAGGACAAGCGTTGGGCAATCTTTTCATATTTAGAGAGTCTAAAAAGAGATTTAAAGAGGACTCCACTTTGAGGAATGAGTGGTTTCTTGTACATTTTAACCCCATATAGAAATTACCTGCACACAAATTTTAAATCACAGAAAAATAAACAATGCGAGAGCATAAGACATAAAAACACATATACACAGACATTTTCCCCTGGATCCCAAAACTGAGACTACCAGCTTGATTTTTCATTATATTCCTTTCAATGTTACAATACATATTTATACATGCCGAAGCATCCAATACCATGGACCGAAAAACCATCATGTCCAATACCATGGACCAAAAAACCATCGCATCCAATACCATGGACCGAAAACCATCATGTCCAAAAAACATGTGAAAAAATCATGCACAAAACCATAGGTGGGTCCGCCCAACCTAACATAGGGTCTAGAACCAAAATTTTCCTGGGCGCTACCCCAAACCCCATAAAGTGGGGTTACGGGTACCCCTCAAACCCCCTGTTAACTATGTGGAAAGAATATAACACAACCCAACATGTCTAGGGCAGCAATTGGTTCTGGTGATATTGGAACTTCTCAAAACATGTTGATTTATGTGAAGAGGCTAGCTAATAAGACCACTCATTACAACTTTTCCTCAAAAAAGGTAAAACAACCAAGTGAAAGCATATGATCAGCCAAAGGGATTGTGGCGATGGGATGAAAACAACCAAGGCTCAACTAACGAAAAAGGTTGATAGAATGGAAATCATCAGGGTTGAAAAAGGAAATGGTTTCATTTTTACACAAGATTGAACCATAGGAAACTATGCTTGGGTTCAGTTTTATGTTTACACAAGCTTGAATCGACAAACTATGCTTGGATTTAGTTTCATTTTTACACAAGATTGAAATGAAGAACTATGCTTGATATTGGTTTACATGCCCCCATCATGATGAAAAGGAGAGTCTCTTGTAAGTAGATGCAAGTTGCTGCGGTGAAGCAGGATAGTTATCCAACACCTTTTTGGCTTCATCCAGGGTGATTCCCTTCATATAACCTACAGGGAAGCTTAATTTCAACCACTAGGTGCATGCCCCCAAAGCTTCATTATATTCACCTAAGCAAACTACTTGTGGCTATTAGGTGGATGGAATGAAGGTTCTTGTACAAGATCAAGTGAAAGAATCGACTGGGATTTTACAAGATCTAATAAAATACTCGACTTCGAACTTTGCTCCAAAGGACCTTGTTTCATTTTTTAATGAGTTTGACACAAGACAAGGAATTATGCTCAAATTCCTTGTTTCATTTTTTAACGAGCTTGACACAACACAAGGAACAATGCTTATATCCTTAGTTTCATTTTTTAATGAGGTTGACACAAGACAAGGAACTATCCTCATGGGAGTTGTTTCGTTTTTTAATGAGGTTGACACAGTAAAAGAACTATCTTCATACCCTTGGTCTCATTTTTTAATGAGGTTGACACAAGACAACAAATTATCCTCATATGCCTATTTCATTTTTTAATGAGGTTGACACAGTAAAAGAACTATCCTAATGAACCTATTTCATTTTTTAATGAGGTTGACACAATAAAAGGACTATCCTCATATTCTTTCAATCGAAACTCATAAGTGGTCATGAAGGAGAGATCTCGTTCCAATGCCCCCAATACATGATGTAGGTATGGAATGGTTGCCACATAATTAACCTGTGGTGATGATGATACCATTGGTACAAAAGGACTATTTAGGGAAGATAGTTGACTTGAAACCATATTTGGGCCAGGAAATGAAATTTGGTCAACGGTGATAATTCGGCCTTCATGCAGGAAACACATCACTCAAAAGAGTGTGGAAATAATAGCTCCCATGTTATAAACATATTCATGCCCTAGAAGTAAATTGTAATCTAAAGGGCTTGGGACTACCATCACATTCTGATAAATGGTTTTTCCTCCCAAAGTAATAGGCAACTTAGGTAGGAAGGATCCCTATTGGTTGAATGGTTCCTCTGTTAAAAGCCAATAGATTCTGGGTAACTGGCACAAGCAGTGACGAACCAAGAATTTGCAAAGTAGTGGAGGAAAGGATACTCACAGATGCACCTTCATCTATAATAGTGCTAGGTACAATCATATTACAAACCTGTACTATGATCTGGAAAGGCACATAGGAAGGAATACAAAATCTAGCTAGTCGATTCCAATCAAAGGAAGTGACTAGACTACTTGGAGGGGGTATGCAGAAATGGGAGAATCAAGCCCTTGAGTTATGAGAATTGGAGGATTTTCCTTTTGTCTTCATGAAACAGGAGGGCTGCCCCCAAGCTTATTAGAATCTGAAGAAGCAAAAATAACCTGAGTGGTATCATATTCACTCTCTTCGTGAAAGGTACGATTAATTGAAGGTGAAATCAAGTCAATTATTTCCTTGACCTGTTGATTTAGGTCGAGTATAGACTCATAAGATTCAGTTTCAGGGAGAGTGGGTTTGACCGACGGTTGATTTTGGTCAGTCAATTCATCTACTAGTGAAGGATTTAGGACGAGTTTCCTGTAACCAAATGGAAATCACTGTGGTGAAGTAGGACGGTTATCCAACACTTTTTTGGCTTCATTCAGATAGGGACAAAGGTGAATGGGGTGATTCCCTTCACATAACCTACATGGAAACTTAACTTGACCCCTTTTTCCATGAACTTTACTGTCGCTAGTTGATGGTGTGTCACCATCATGATCTCCAGAAGTTGATGACACAGGATGATGTGAATGGGAAGACCATTCTTATAAGATCTGAGGAATATTAAGACAATTTCGAAGAATATGGCCTCCCGCACAAAGTTATCATGGATATCAAACTTTGTGAGGCTTGATGAACAATTTCTCATCAGATGTTGCATTCAAAGCAATGGTTGCTTGGTTTCCCCTTGGCTAAATTTTCTTCTTCTTCTTCTTCTTCCCTTTCTTCTTCTTCTTAGCCACCTAGTTACTAGTACCAATACTTTCACCAGGTGAAGAGGAATAAGGGGAGGAAGAAACAACTGAGGAAGAAGGAAAAGGGTAAACTTTATAATCAAATGGAGGTTGATTTTGTCCAGTTAGAGGTGTACTTGATTACGAAGAAATCACGACATTTTGAACCAAGGAGGTTGAAAAAAACCATCTTGGCAAGCCAATGGTAAATCCTATAAGGGAAAATGTAACCATATATGGAGCACTAATATTTACAAAAGGAGGAAAAGGACTAGGATTCCCATCAAAAAGAATTCCTCGTTTAGTGTACTCTGGATTTGTCGCCATATGTTTCAACCTAAGATCAACTAAGGAGTGAGTGAGGGGGATGTTATCTGTGGTAAATTAATCAATGTAACATAACAAAACAAAAGAGGGATAATCTAGGCAAAATATTTACCAAGCAATTGTGAACTGCAGAATACCACCTCGCGAACCAAGAAGTAATGACAGGCAATCTCCCTGAATGTTGTGTTTAGTGTATCACAGTTGTTATAGACATTTTTGGGCATTGCAACCCCAATCATAAATGTCCATAAACTGAGGGCTCCTAAGTCCCTAAAAGTGTTGCTTCACTACCTAAAGGAACAAGGTCAGCTGATTACATCATCTCCCAGAAGTTCTCCACTTAAAACTGCTCATAAATGGTCAAAACTGGACCATACTGAAAGCTCAGTGCAGAGGGTGTGATGCATATCACCTTCCCATGTAAGGGTGATGCAACTGAATGGCCCCTGTACGTGCGATGGTTAGGAATGGACAAATGAAGAGATAGTTGCAAGTGGAAGATCATGAAATCTTCCCAGAAGTTTCCCTCTGACACTTGCCTCTCTGTTTTAACTAGGATAGTAAGAGATCATCAATCTCCAAGTGGAATCAAGAACTATCAGAGAGAAGACACTAATCAAAACCCCAGAAGATGACTCACCCCCCTACAATCATCTATATATGGATCCCTCATCACAGAGATCCAAAGGATGGAATCTTGTATATTGTAAAGAAGTGTTGCTGGTTTTTTAGTGAAACTTCATAGTGTTGGGTGATCTAAGCTTTACGTGAGGTGAAGAAGGGATTTCTTGCTAGAGGATGATGCTCGGTCAGAAATATTGGTTGTAATCCTCTTTCTTTTCTTGATATTAATAAAGCTATTCAATTTTTCCTCCATATTTTTGTATGTTTGAATGTATATGCATTTGTATGGTTAATACATATCTGATCCTGTGTTATTTATGAATATAGATCTCTGTTCTTCGATAATAGTATGTTGCTTTGATTCCACAAGTGCTCTTTGAAGCTGGGTAGATGAAGAAGAAGCGGCAAAGATCTATCAAGAAGGAGAGGAATCAAGCAAGGAAACCAAGTGCAAGAAAGGTTGGTGTTCTTTGTTCCACTCTTATATATTTTCATAAAGGAAAGTGAAAGTAGACTTTACTTGTTTGTTTCTAAGATAGCTACCAGTCTTAGTGGGAATAGCAGCTCTGAGTGGACATTATTCCCAGTAACAAAATGGCGACTCCACTGGGGAGCAAATAGATTGTTTGTTAGTCTATCTTTGTTTGTTTTATAAACTTACAAACGGAGCCTGAAGTCAAGCCAGCTAGCCTTCGAACTGCATTTGTTACACAAATGCAAAGTAGATCAATGCTGCTTTAGTCTCTCTCCAGGTTTTGTTTATGAATTAAATAATCGATCTACAAATGTTCTAATTGCCCTAAGTGGTGGCTCTAGAAACCTCCTTAGATTAGCCCCTGTGATTTACATTTACTGAACATCACTTACTCAGCCTAAATCCCTGAACTGAATTGCAAATTGCAAGCAAAAACCGGTTAAAAGTCTCACACTGGTACCATCGCACCCTCCCTTCAAGGCAGTCTGTATGCATCGCACTTCCCATGTGCTGTAGGTGTGGTGCATACTGGATTACCTGTGTGACAGGTGCGATGGTCAGGGAAGGTTAACTTTACCTTCATACTTTGGTTTTTTCTTCACTATTTTCAGTTCTATTCAGGAGTTTTGCTACTTGTGGTCAATATAGCTCTGTCAAAACCACTTCTCTTCCATCATTCTGCCTCTATTGTGCAAAGAGTTGTAAGTGTTTTTATGTACTATGCACCATTTTTAGTTCTCTTTTGCAAATAAGTAGCGTAGTCGAACAGTCGTTTCTTAATCTGAAAGTATCGTAAGTGTTGTTTTTAGTCATAGAAGAGAACCCCATTGTTCTTGATAGTCAATTATACTGTTACTCTTGTATATGATTTGAATTAGTAGTTTTTAAAGTGTCGAAAAACAGTTTTCATTTCGAAATCGCAAAGTGTCGCCCTTATCTTCACTTCATTTTGAAAAGAAATTTGTTAAGTATTGTCGCTTTGAAAATAATTCAGATTTGCACTTAGCTTTCTTCTCGTAATTTATACATTAAGAAGGCTGAAAACAAATACATACATTTGCATTTGCATTTAGGCTGCTTGGTTTGATTTAGGACAGTGCATTCAATGTGTGCTCTATGCTCTTTGTTGAAAGACTCTCAACTTTCTTTCCTTAGTAGCTAGAATTTTCATTGCCAAATGAAGATTAAACAGTTGTTTATCATCTTAGACTACATTTTAGGAATTGTATACACATCACATGGTGAACCTGAAAGACAAATTTTTAAACAAGATCAACTATAAAATAAATTTAATGAATCTAAAAACGCTTTGGAACCTAACACATAACATTTAGAAGTCTAGGCTAGAGATGTATTACAACATCGTAAAACCTGGTAACTGTTGTTTTCATTGTTGGTTGGGTTATTCCTCCACTCTAAGACGGCAAATGCCAGTACAGACTTGTGCTCCCACACACCGTCGAGTATATATTGGGAGACCACAATAGGCTGCATCCTTTATCCTTAAGAAGTTGTGTCTGTCGCCCTATCGATCGCAATGAACTGAGCACAACATTTAGGAAGATTGACTGCCGTATCGTAAAAAGTATTCTGAAGTTTTGCGATTGGCTTGGTAATCCCCTCTGCCTAGATTTCCAGAGAAGTCTATTTTTCTCCTTTTCAGACTCCTTAAAAGAAAAGGTCCACCTGAGCACTTCCCACTTCAGGCTCATTAAAAATCGAAGGCGACTAGAGTCATATTTTGTTTTTTTTCGACTCTTTAAAATTGAAAACACAAGTTGTGTCAAAGCGTCTAAAATTTATTTTAATTGGAATAACATCACAAGTTCCATCATTGGTATTTAGGTTGAGAAAAATGGAGTCTACCAACCAAGGATTTCCCCTTGGAGGAAATCCTAGTCCTTTCTCTTCTTGGGGAGATGTTGGTGCACCCCATATGGCCACATTGTCACTTCCAGGGTTGACGATTGGTTTGCTCGTATGGATCTTCTCTAACTCTGTCATTCAGAATACCATAATTCATAAACAGTAAATTTAGCAGCTAGATGATACTAGAGTTGCTCCCCAACCTTCTACTTCGTCTGTTTCTCCCTCCCATCCTTCCTCTTCGCTTGATAAAGCAGGTAAAGCTCAAGATCAAGTAACTGAGAAGAAGAAGAAGCGGAAAGAGAAAAGAGAAAAGAAGAAGAAGGAACCAAAAGTGAAAGGGGGCAACCAGGCATCATCTAGCGAAAATCCTCACACCGGATCGTCTAAAACTAAATCTCCATGTGTCATTTGCAATGGAAACCACTATCACCGAGATTGTCCCTGCATCCCTCGGATCTTAAGGGACTGGTCTCCTCATTTACACAATCCGGTGTCGTCAACCTCTGATGATCATGTTGAAAGCACACCATCAACCAGTGAAAGTGAAGTATCTGGATAGAAAAGTAATTGCAAACTTCCTTGTAAATTGTGTGAAGGCGATCACACCATCCACCATTGTCCCTTCCTAGATGAAGCTAAAAGAGTTTTGGATGATCGTCCTGCTTCATCGCTACGGCTCCCTCCTGGATATAAAAAATTCTTGCCAAGTCCCCCACTATTTGAAAATCAGGTTGGCATGCCATTGTGGTCAGCTGAAATGTCTATAATTGAAAATGAACCCTCTGAATCCATACCAGACGAAAGTCAAAATTTCGAGGCGGCAGTTGACCCAGTCTTGCCTTCAAAATGTTCATCTTCGAATGATACCGTCACTGAAGAGAAAGAGAACGACACCATTCAAATTCTTTTCATAAACACATACTCTGATGAACTTGGTGGCAGTCTACCCGTTCCTTTATCATAGGGTGGAAGCTCATCAAAGTCATATCCGACCGTCTATTCGGTCCCACCTCCAAGCAACCTAGTCATTGCTTTCGACTGGAATCTACTAGGAAGACCCCGTTTACCAGCTAGTGTACCATTCTGAATCATTGTACAAGCTTACAGAATGGTCATGGTTGGTACCATCATAGATGAAGAGGCTTCTATGAGTATCCCTTCCTCAACTGCTTGGAAAGCGCTTGGTTCACCATCGCTTTTTCCTGAAATGAGAAATTTGATAGGCTTTGACAAAGGAACCAGTTGACCGTTAGGGATCCTTCCAAATGTGCCCATTAATTTGATAGGGAAAAACATTCACATGAACGTGATGGTAGTCCAAGGACCCCTGGATTATAATGTACTCCTTGGGCATGACTATATTTATTGCATGGGAGTCGTCGTCTCCTCACTCTTTAGAGTAATGTGATTTCTGCACGAAGGCAGAATGGTCAAGCTCGTAGACCAACTATCATTCCCCGGTTCACACATAGCAAATAGTCAAATGCCATCCCTAAATGGTCTTTTCACACAAGGAATGTCTCATTGATCTCTAGTCCGTCTGCCTGATGAGCACGAGTGATTCATGAGGATATGATGGAAACCTAGGGGGCATGTACCCTGGTCTGTTTCGGCAAGAAAACCTTGGGTATAGAGTAGGTTTCCACAGAGGATATATGACTATTATGACACACCCGTCCTCACAGGAAAATGGGATTAGGCTAGAATAAGATTCCCTCATCAAAGTTATGTGAGTGGAGGCGACTGCGCCACTCACCTTTGTCTATTTCGGTAGACATCGCCAAGGAAACATTTTGTCTGCGATGTGGATGGAAAGTTTTCATGGTAACCTGGGAATTTTTCACTATACCTGGGGCCATGTAAAACTTTCCACATGCAAGCGAAGAGAGACCATTTATTTTTTAAATTTGTAGGTCCTCTAACCCCTTAAACCCGTAAGGTTGGTTGTTTCCTAGCTTGCATAAAGAAAGGATCCGGGGCAAAGCTTCAAAAGGTGCAAGCCCCATAAAAAATGGCATCATAGATGAGACATCCTTATTATACAACTGGTGGATAGTGTTACCACAGGGTTCAAGCCCATTTAAAAATAAACCCGCCACGAGCAGTTTTAACGTGGAATTCAAGCTCGTTAAAAAATAAACATAAGCAATGAACAAATGTTTCCCCCAGAGTTTAAGATCATTAAAAAATGAACCAATTTTCCGGTAAATAACCATTGTGAATGCCTTATCATCATCTTTTGAGCCTTGGTCGTGTTCTGATCATCACCTCCACTCTATTTTTAGCCGATCATTCACCTCCATTTGATTGTTTACCCTTTCGAGGAACATTTGCGAAGAGTGATTCTATTAGCCATCCTTGTGACACT